>RCUC01171004.1:0-24166 GCA_003697995.1 Taxidea taxus jeffersonii | reverse complement strand
GCAGAGAGAGAGGAAAGGAAGCAGGGTCCTTGCTGAGCAGAAAGCTCCATGCGGGACTCGATCCCAGGACCCTGAGATCATGACCTGAGCCTAAAGCAGAGGCATTAACCCACTGAGCCACCCAGGCGCCCCAACAAATAACTTCTTAAAAAAAAAAAAAGCCTAGATCCTTTCCATAAATTCAAAAAATATTCAGTCACTTCACTTATCTAGTCAGTCAGCCAGCAAATACTTAATGCATTGGTGAATACACCAGCAAGGAAAAATAAAAAATATGTACCCTCTCTACACAGATTAATGGTGGGTTTTTTTTTTTTTCCTTTGGCATCTTCTCCTCCCTTCCCTGCTTCACCACACTAGTTGGTTGTGTATAACTGTCTCCTGTTGACAACTTGTGACTAAGTGAGGGATATTACAACACAGAAAACTTACAATAGAAAATAACACATCATTCTTAAGAATTCTGTGGTCTTCCCTACGTCTTGGAAATTGTCACCAACTCTGCTACCCCTCAGGCTCTAGACCATGTGTCTGGGATCTCACTTCTCTACAAAACTCTCCACCGTGCCCCTTACCTCTGCTTGCCCTTTTCAAGGACAGGGCCCTGTTTTTTCCTTTTCCAGTGCAAATTTTAAAAGTCCTATTTCTTTATTACACTGTGCCATTCAGTTCTCCAGCTTCCAGCCCAGACTTGTCTTAACTTGCAAAGCTCTCCATCTGTGGTTCTCAAACTTAAGTGTATGTTAGCATCACCTGGAGGGCTTGTTAAAACAGAGACCGCAGGATCCCACCCCCAGAGTTTCGATTCAGTAGATCTGAAGTGGGGCCTGAGAATTTGCATTTGTACCTAATTCCCAGGAGATGCTGATACTGCTGGTGATCCCCACACTATGTAAACTGCTGCTTTGAAGGCTTTTAAATAAGTTTTCCTAACAACAGAATCACCTCCAACCCCATATCTTCATTAGTCACACAAAGGGAGAAATGAACTTGTAAATTAGAATTTCTCTATCTTGGACCTGGGGAAGACCACCTCCCCTAGTAACACTTTCTGTAAATGTAAAGCTGTCCTTAAGACATTCGTTCTGCTCTCTGTTCAGAGCATTCCTGTAATAAGGGTTGTGATTCCATCTTTTGATGTTTGGCTACTGGCAGCTCCCAAACTCCAAACTCACCCCTCCATCTTCCCCTTGTGCAGCCTCTGAGCACAGTAGTAAGAAAGCCTGGGTGTTCTTTGCTTTGGAGTAACTGGGAGATTCAAACCATGTCATCCTTTTCCCAGGCAAGCCCTCAGCTAGCCCACCCCCAACTATAATAAAAGCCAGGTCAGTCTCCTTTCTTTGCTGTCTCAAGTCATTTTGGACCTGTTTGAGAGGTCAGTGCTGCTCTCCCCCAGAAACCCCTATTAGGTAAGTGTAAACCTTCCCACACTCTTTTAGTGTGTGTATGACATCAGTCTCAACATCAATCAAACGTTTTGAGTGGAGGTCCCTCCTCTTTTTGCACAGTGATCATAACAATTCCTCCAGAGCTTGGAGGTTTTTTCTTTTTTTCTTCACATTTAAAGAACGTAAGAAAAATCATCCTATGCAACCATATAGTTAGACTTAAGTAAAGGTTAACATGTGAATTTTGAGATACCACTCCCCAACCCCCAGCCTGCTGGAAACTGAGTACAGACATTCCAGGAAGAAAACTGGAGATAACTACTCTGGAAATTCATACCAGTTCTAGAGAAAAGTTCTAAAGATACTGACATAACCAGATTGCCTTACAGAACAGATAATGGCAACCAGACCCATTCATAGGCACAGAGGCTCCACTATGCTTTTTAATGCCACGCTTAAAAATGAGAAGACAGGGACACCTGGGTGGCTCAGTTGGTTGGGCAGCTGCCTTCGGCTCAGGTCATGATCCCAGCGTCCTGGGATCGAGTCCCACATCGGGTTCCTTGCTCAGCAGGGAGCCTGCTTCTCCCTCTGCCTCTGCCTGCCACTCTCTTTGCCTGTGCTCACTCTCTCTGTCAAATAAATAAATAAAATCTTTAAAAAAAAAAAATGAGAAGACAGGGGTGCCTGAGTGGCTCAGTGGGTTAAGCCTCTGCCTTCGGCTCAGGTCATAATCCCAGGTCCTGGGATCGAGCCCCATATGGGGATCTCTGTTCAGCAGGGATCCTGCCCCACCCACCCCCTGCCTGCCTCTCTGCCTACTTGTGATCTCTCTCTCTCTCTCAAATAAATAAATAAAATCTTAAAAAAAAAAAAAAAATGAGAGTCGCCTGGGTGGCTCAGTGGGTTAAAGCCTCTGCCTTCGGCTCAGGTCAAGATCTCCGGGTCCTGGGATGGAGCCCTGCATCGGGCTCTCTGAGCAGAGAGCCTGCTTCCTCCTCTCTCTCTCCCTGCCTCTCTGCCTACTTGTGATCTCTGTCTGTCAAATAAATAAAAAAACAAACAAACAAACAAAATCTTTTTAAAAAAATGAGAAGACAGATAAGAATCACCAGACACGGGACGCCTGGGTGGCTCAGTTGGTTAAGCGGCTGCCTTCGGCTCAGGTCATGATCCCAGCATCCTGGGATCGAGTCTCACATCGGGCTCCTTGCTTGGCAGGGAGCCTGCTTCTCCCTTTGCCTCTGCCTGCCTCTCTCTGCCTGTGCTCTCTCTCTCTCTAACTAATAAATAAGTAAAAAATCTTAAAAAAAAAAGTTATTTAAAAAAAAAAAAGAATCACCAGACACTTGAGGAAAGTATCTCATATGAAGGTATCTCATATGAAGGACAGAGACCAGAGCAAATAAAAAGAAGAAAATATCTATAGGAAACAGATATGATGCAGAAAGAAAAAAAAATCATCAAAAAATATCATTAATATCCTCAATAAGATAACATATTATATCTATGAAGCAAGAACAAGACATTGTAAAATAATAATAATTAATAATGATAATAATATACAGAGAACAAAAGAGCTCTAAGAAATCAAAAAATATGACACAGAAATGAAAACTAGAAGAAATCTTCCAGAAAGTAAAATAAAAAGAAGGAAAATAGAAATAAAAATACAGAAAATTAGAAAAGTCCAGTAGGTTAAATATCCAAACAATAAAAAATCCAGAAAGAGAGAATAGAAGGACATGAAAGTAGATAACCAAGATAATAACAATAATAGAATTCCTCATAATTAAAGGAAATTAGTTTTCACACTAAAAAGTGCACAAAGTCCTAATATAATAGATGAATAGGCCTACTTGAAGCCATATAATTGTGAAATTTCAGAACCACAGGAAAGTAATGAAGAACCTAAAAGCTTCAATAATTTTTTTCTTCTTACAAAAGGTCAAGAATTAGGGGCACCTGGGTGGCTCAGTTGCTTAAGCATCCAACTCTTGATTTCAGCTCAAGTTCATGACATGGAACCCCACTTCAGGCTCACTGAGGAGTCTGCTTGAGATTATCTCCCCCTGCTCTCTCTCTCTCTTCCTCTCTAAAATAAATAAATAAATAAATAAATAAACAAACAATATCATTTTTTAGAAAGTCAACAATCAGAATCAGAATGGCATTGGAATACCTAAAAGTCTGGAAACCAGGAGTCAAAATTATAAGGGGAAAAAGAGTTTCAACTTAGAGTTATACATCCAAGGTATTGTTCCAAAGTTAGAATGAAATAAAAAATATTTTCTGATAAGGTGAGTCTAAAAGGAAATCTTTTCTCAGATATACCTTTCTGAGAAAACTACCAATGGATATGTTCCACTGAAATAAGGAAGCAAACCAACAGACAGGAAGACAAGGGAATCAAAACACAGGTAATCCAAAATAAGACTGAAAAAAAATTCACTAGGAAGATGGTACAGTTTGCTCTGAAACAGGTCTTAAGGGCAACTAGTAGAGTTTAGAGCAACCTGAAAAGCACCAAGAGGTATATCTTCAAGAACATGACTAGAGAGAACTTAATGTGGCTGATTAAATTTGGACAGCTGACAAGGGTTTGGGATTGAACTGGGGACAAGCATACAAACTACCAAAGCAAGCAGTTATGAACTCTGAGGGGAAAAAAGCATTTTATCTTTTTATAAATAAAGAGAGAAAAAGTACCCAGAGTATGCCACTTACCTTGTCTGTAAAATAGCACTTTTATTGTCAAAATGGTAACATTGGATATTGATCTAACCAAACTTATCCTATAGCTGTATTAGGAGGAGACAGGAAATAAACATGTTCAGCAGGTCAAAACCAAAAGTATTAAGCAGTGACATCATTCAATATATTATGATGAAAACTGCAAAAGTAGTAATAAAGTCATGGCAAAAGAAGCACAACAAAAACTACTATTTAGAAATACAAAAATCAGTATCAGAAGAAACAGCTCAATTAGTTGAAAGTAATTATTGGAGATGGAAATTTAGGGGGGGTGGACAGAGGTGCCCAGGGGACTTCTGTTTTTTACTGCAAGCCCTGCAGAATTGTCTAACTTCTTAAATTATATGTATTTGTAGTCTTAAATGGTTTAAATATAAGCTAGTTATAATTTTTAAAAAATAGCATAGTCAATAAAAAATTACTAAATTTTTAATACCTCCACTGTTCCTGTAAAGAATTTAAAGTGACATATCTATGTCTATCTATCTATATATATACATATATACATATATATAAAACTAAAAAGTAAATATAAATATAGAAGAAAATTAAGAGAAAGGAGAAAAAGGAATACAAATTTCCTAAAGAATCACCAAATTCACGGTAACTTTTTTGTCAGTTTACTTAACTGAAAGAAAGAAAAATGTAACAGCCTTCATGATTTTGTGGGGGGCTTTTGTTTAATTTTGCTTTGTTTTGCAAGAAGGAGATGTCTGTAATTCTTTTTAGATGTTAAAAAGGTGTCCAACCCTTGGAAAAGCTGAGAACCACAAAGCTCGAAAATTGCTTCTGACTCATAATTTCGAGTTGATTTAGTTTTCAAAAGTGAATCTGTGTCATTAATGTTCACATATCACCTCTGCTTCTCTCTAAGGACAACCACACAAAATAAAGGCAGTCATTTTTCCATAAAAATTTCCTTAAGTCATTTAAGCCTTAGAGTGTTTTTAAAATATATGTGCATAAGTGGCATGTCTGTGTTAATGCTACTGATCCTGGGTGAACCCCTAATGGGAATATCTGTGAATCTATTCCTCTGAAAAATAACCATTTTCACATCCTGTGTGCTTTTCTGTTTGTCTAAGTTGTAGACATAAAAACCGAGGCAACTGGCAAGAGTTTATTTTTGTTTTTTAAAAAATAATATCCAAATTATCATTAAGTGCACTATTAGCTATTAATGGTGTTCCATGTTTTGTATTCTCTAACATTTGCATTCATTAAACAAGAAGCCTAATAAATTCTGAGAACAATCCAAGGCATGAATTTGGATAAGAAAGTTCTCCCATTCTTTTGGCTCAAAGTTGTTTTATTTTCTAATTCTTGTATTGTTCTTCACAAATAGCTATAATTTACCTAGAAGGACATTCACCAAAATATTAAGGAAGTTGTTTTCTTTGTGCAGAATAATATTTTTTAAATAAAGAGCAGACAGGAAGGGGATGTCAAGAGGCTGAAATGTCACTGAATGGCCAAGTGGCTCTGTCAAATGCTGCACACTTGAATATTTGCATCTGAGAGTCTGGGAAAAAGGTAGGGCTGAAGATACATCTTGAGTTCATGATACATGATGTCAGCATCATAGAGGGTGCATTTAAAGGCAAGGGAATATACACAGTCGTTGACAGTGAGAGAACACAGTGAAGAAAGAAAAGCCCAAAGACGGAGGTCTAAAAAAATGAAAAACTTTAATGTTAGGTAAGGAGAAGATGCTAACACCAGAGAAGCAGAAGGAAACAAAGAAACTGTGATACCCGGAAAGGCAAAGGTGGGTTCAGGCTGCTTTTCGAGGAAAGGAATGTTGGTCCTTGGATTTGGCAAGAGGAGGAGCAGAAACTGTCACTAAGTTTGGGATATGCGTAAAGAGCATTAACAAAGAACATCGAGGGTTAGTAGTCATCAACTTACACTGCTACTATTTTGCTTGACTGTGATTCTCTCCAAAACGGTAGGTACAGAGAAACAGCAGACATCCTTGGGTTCATTCAGTGTCAGTATTTGCCAGATGAATGAGACAAAAGAGGCGCAGAAAAGAGGAATGAAGGTATTGGCAAGAGAATGATTGTAACAGGAGATGATGGAAAGGAACAAAGTCAAAACATGGTGTTGGGGGAAGGGACTAACTGATATTCAATATAAACTAAGGATAAAAATCTTTTGACATTAATCTTTCCTCATTTTTTAATAGTTTTTCCTTAGGATAGATTTCTAAAACTAGAATTATCAGGTTAAGTGGTATGATTTTTCTTAAAGATTTTACTTATTTATTTGAGAGAGAAAGAGAATGTGTGCATGAGCAGGAGGAGGAGCAGAGGGAGAGAGACAAGCAGACTCCACACTGAGCACGGAGCCCAAAAAGAAGCTCAGTGCCACAACACCGAGATCATGATCTGAGCCAAAACCAACAGTTAGAGACCTTAACCCAAGGAGCCCCTCAGGTGCCCCCAAATAGTACGAATTTTTAGTTACTGATGCATGTTGCCAAACTGCTTTCCAAAAAGCTTATGCCATCTTAAATTGATCAGTGAAGTCTAACACTGTGTGTCTCAAGAAACTCCAGCTACTTTCAGAATGATACACAAGAAGTGTCGATTGATATTAAAACTACCATCATCTCTAAAACCCAGCAAACAGCTCCCACACTTCCTTTAATCTCCCATCCACTCATTCTTTTCTTTTATGATTTCTATGGTTTTCATTCAGTATAAATTTATCTTTTTCACAAGTAACTAAATTTCAATGTAAAATCATTAAAGTAACTGTAAATAACTCACTCAAAAGAAAATTTGAGCAGAAAATTTTAGAAAAATTGTAATCAGCAAAAAAAAAATTAGTTTCATTCTAGCAGCAAAAAAGATCCCTCTCCTCTTCCTCTCCTCTTAGGGATCTCTGATCCCTAAGAATTTAATAGGGAAGTAGCAAAAAGTTATGCTCTCTTTTCTTCTCTCCTTTGAAGTTGATTTAAGTCATCAGTTTTCTAAAAGAGCTAAAAACTTTTGCAGAAGTACTTATGCCCACCACTTATTCCTAAGAAAGAGAAGAAACCCAATAGAAATGAAGCAACCGTATAAGTCAGCCCAAGTGCAGATTTCTGAAATGATCTTGTAAGGCTCATTAAGATCATGACTTCTTATGTTTATATGTTGCTCCTCTAAATGACTGGCCATTATGGGGCTTGAGAAACTTGAAAAAAAGATCCTTGTTTCCTGCAGATTTGGTATTCATCTATGAAATTTGGGATGACAAGAGGACTTAGATATCATATGGATCTAAATCTCTTAAAGATTTAGAGACAAAAGTCCAGAGCAGTTAAGCTCCCTACCCCAGGACACACAGCCAGAGTAAAAGACACAACCCCATCTCTTGAGCCAGTTCTGCACTTGCCATCTTCATATTAGACAAATGCATACAAAGTAACAAATAAATACGATTCTGTGTAGAGGTGAATACTAAACTCCAATAACCTCGCTACAAATGTTGAGTGCAAAATAAACCTCCATAATATTATACTATCAGACTAAGAAACTTTCATTTTTAAAGACTGAATGTAACTACTAGTTTCTAAATATGTGGGTTCAGAGAGCTTGTATTTAAATTCACACACCACAGCACATGCGTGTGTGTGCATATAGTCATCAATACCCAGTAAGCCATCTCCATCTACGAGGATGCTTCTAAGTGGCAAGACAGCAACATATTTCTGAATGGATTGTTTTGTCTGTAGGGATTGCCATAATTGCTTATCACTTGTGGAATGTAAGTAACCTTGAGTGTCTCCAGAGATGTGTCTAGAACCTAATGCAAAGCTGCTAAAAGCAAAAGTCAGAGAACTCTGTTCTTCCTGTTGGTTACAGCCCAAATACTCCCTTGCATGGAACTTCTTCAATTTCTCATGAAAAACTTTCTAGGAATTTCTTTGATTGTGGCTATAGATTCCAACATCCAAGATATTGCCAAGGTACTGGCTCTTGCTTTGAATTTTTTTGGGGGGTTGGGGGGGAATGATTGGTGTATAGCCTCCAAAACATTGATAAAGCAGAGTGATTATACTCATCTACAAATATGGTATTCATCCTGCGGGTGAATATTCTAAGACATAGAGAACATCTTTAGTAGATTACTTTCACTCTGCCATATTTTATTCTTTCCCTTTCTTCAGATATTCTAAAGTTGCCAACACTATAACCTCACAAATGGTACTGTCTCCCATAACTTCGCCCTGTCTTGAAGAGAGATATGTGGGTGAAGCTATGTCTTTAGTACATTCAAATTTAAAGGCTTAACTGGGTCACTTTAAAAATGTAGAATATAGAGGCAAGCATACAAACAAACAAATGGCTTAGAAACAGAACTAATTATTTCATTAGTCATTCAAATAGTGATTTGTAGGGATTTTGCTGACTCTGTAGAAGTTACAAAATTTAAGTTACCAAAATGAGAGACAATCTACTAAAACAGTCAGCAATATTAAAAGCTAGGCAATGTTGACAATAATCAGTAGCCATAGCAAAAAAAAAACTTTTACAGGATTAATAGAAATATTTTTAAATTACCATAAATACAGCACTTTCATTTGCAAAAGTGCTGTCCTATCAGAAACAATATTATGTCAACTGTAGATGATCTCATAAGAAGATAATCTTCTGCCTAAATCCTCTAAATTCCAGTAGTAGATCAAGGATTGGAAAGCTCAAACCAAACTTTATTTATTTATTTATTTAGACATGTACAGTGTGTCTGAAGAGTATTTTGTCAAGGGATTATATCTAACTCCCTGCGCATAAATATTTTCGCTATTATTTCACTGACGTTCGTGGGACCTACTCAATGAATCTGAGTAGTTAAATGATGTTGTTTCCCCTCTCCACTCCCTCCCTGATACTGAGAATAGAAAAGGCCACTAACAACCCCCTTGGCAGAGAAACCCTCTGGATGATACCCTGTTCAACAGGCTATCAGATGCAAAGGGCACCAGCCCAGAGAAAATGGAGAGAATCAGTGCAGCCCACCACTAGCCGGGGAAAAGGAACACGGAGTGACAGCTAGGCAGTATTATCATTTTCGCAGCACCCTTTTGTGGACCAGAACTAAAAGCATATTTCTTTCATTAGTATTTAATTTTATAGCTACAAAGGGAAAGGTCTAAAACTAACTCTTTTTTTTAAGATTTTTATTTATTTAATAGATCACAAGTAGGCAGAGAGGCAGAGAGAGAGAGGAGGAAGCAGGCTGTCCGCAGAGCAGAGAGCCTGATGCGGGGCTTGATCCCAGGACTCTGGGATCATGACCGGAGCCGAAGGCAGCGGCTTTAACCCACTGAGCCACGCAGGTGCCCCTAAAACTAACTTAAAAAAAAAAAAAAAACCTAGTATATTCTATTTTGAAGAAAATATTCTCTGATGTTCTCATGTGGGAGCTCTATTTCCTCAGCTTCTTGCTCTGGTCTGAGACTTCCTTCCGTTTTTCATTAGCTGAGCTGAGCTTGTCCAAAAAATGACCACGGAAATTTTCCTTTCCCTGTAATGAGCCCCAGTGGGAACCTGGCAAGTTAGCTCTTAGGAGATCGCAAAAGCATCTTACCCACATCCCAGGAGGAAAGACAGCCCTGCTGATTGACTTCCTCACTAATCTCATCCTACATGGAGCATACTGACACCAGCCCCAGCTGAGACTGGTGACAGGAAGAGTTTAGAACATTCACAAGGAAGTGCCTATTAAAACAGAAGAACAGATGTCCAGTGTCCCTTAATCTGAGAAGGGGACAAAAGGAAAACAATGTATCCTGCCATTTTCTCAGAGGCTGTCTTTTAGAAAATGTCCTTCAAGGCCATGAATCACTGGATTATGCTTATAAAATACCTGAAACTCTATGGTGCCATAGAGGGACTACAGATGTCTTCAGAGACCTCAGAAGGGGTCCAAACACATTTCTTGTCTCAACCTAGAGCGACTAAGCTCTAAACATGTGCCAAGTTCTGTGGAGAACAAATGAGGAAAATGGTGTGGGCCCGTGTCTCCCCCCAACCCTGTGTCAGGGCATTCTTTTCCAGAGAACTCCCTCTTTTTACAGGACACATCGAAGCTGGGACTCCCACGGTCAGCGCTCAGGTGGAGTCCTGCCCACAGATTCCTGAAGTTAACCTCCCACGGGTAAAGCCTGACCTACACTCACACTCCCATGTCCCACACACCAGAAAGAGTCTCTCCCGCTCCCCGCTCTGCTCGTCCAGGTTCTTTCAGCCTCTGAGGGAAGCCCCATCTGTGAGGCAAACCCCCGGTCCAGTGCTTTTTAAACCTGGTGCTTTTCACAGCCCCCAACGGAACATGTCTCTGAGACATCACAACTTTGTAAGAAATTTAAAGATGAGTTTTTATCTCAAAGGTAATTCAAATATTTTAACGTAAGTAAATTCTGGAGAATCTGCAGAGTGGCCTAATAACCCCCCATGTCCCAGGCTGTCCTACCCTTGCCATTGTTTATGATCATGTAGATGTCCAGAGAAGGCCACACAACAACACAAATGAAGGTTTCTCTTGCAGTTCCATGAGGGAATCAATGGTAGGAGAGTTAGGGCACCACATGACAGGTTAGTCTAAGCCTCTAAAGCCAAAAGAACCCATAGTCGGTGTCCAGAATATGTTCCACAGATCATATATTTTTCATGCCACCCTTGTAAAAGTTCATTAATAGTCAGTTTAATAAATATGCAATGGAGTGATTTTTCTTTTCTCTCTCTCTTTTATTTATTTATTCTTTTAGTTTTACTGAATTGTGTTTTGTAGCGCATTATTACATTGGCTCATCCAAATAACAGATATATGATTAAAACATTCATTATTAAAGGTCGCCTGGGTGGTTCAGTCAATTAAGCATCTGCCTTTGCCCAGGTCATGATCCCAGAGTCCTAGGATTAGCCCCATATCAGATTCTCCACTCAGCAGGGAGTCTGCTTCTCCCTCTCTCTCTGCCCCCACCCCTGCTCATGCTCTCTCTCTCTCTCTCTCTCTCATACTCTTTCTCTCAAATAAATAAATAAAATATTTTTACAAAATTTTTTAAAAACCCTCATTATTAGAGAAAGAAAATAATGACAGGAGTCACGATGGTGACTGAGGTGATAATCCATCATACTCTAAATCAAAAGAATCAAATCAACACCCACATGTATCTCTCCCACATTAAACCGGCTATCCGCAGATTAATGTTAACTGATCAATGCCATCTGTCACTATAACGTTGTTCACTGGTTTTCAGAGAGGCAACTTAGCATAAACTGCGAAGTGCCCATTCTCTGAAGCCAAACTTCCTGGGTTCAAAGTAAAACTCCAACACTTAATAGCTGAGTGCACTGTGTGCCTCAGTTTCTCATCAGGACATGAGATGAGATCTGAGCGATACCTGCCTCTGTGATAATTAGTGAGCTAAGTAGATATAAAGCACATAGGAACCTATGTGCAAGGTCTCATGGACCTTGCACATAAGAAAAGCTTTGCTAGTATGGTTTTTATCCTTTTCACATAACATTATTTAATTTAGAGGCTTGATTTATAGTTTATAGGCATGTAACATTTATAAACATAAGAAGTATATGACATGTTTTATTTTTATATATATTGATTCCATTTAAATCAAAATAGTGGTTAGTCAACAGGGTAAATTAGAGTTTTTTTAAAGAGTTGCATGTACTACTCAAGTTTAAAAAAATGTTTTCCTAGCTATAGCTTATGCTACGCACCACGTTATATCATGAGGATGGCATATTCCAGTTTCTGGGAAAAATGATGTGATTTCCCCATCAATGACAACACTGATGGAAGAGAGCTAGGAATGAAGTTGATAACTTCAGCCAGGATCAACCTGGACAGTTCCCAAATTAAACCAACGTAGACCAGCCTGCAATCCCACTGCAATTTTGAAGTAAGATTCACTGAAAGGATTCACATAAGCTTAGAAACAGGAAAGTTTCTAATGAAGAAGAGCAGTCAGACTTCTGCTTCCCAGCTCTCTGGGGGAAAAAAGTCATGGCCAGCACCCCAAGTTTATATCTTATTCATTCAAAAAAAAAGCAGATTTGCTGATCTCTACATCTTGTTCTTCCTTTTCTGGTTGGCCTAGCTTAGTTCCAACCAGAAGACTAGAACCCTGTGGGAAAAAAAAACATGGTTCCTCCACATATAAATCTCTTGATTGACAGGATGGGAAGCAGTTGTTGGAGGAGGAGAGGGGTGGGGAGGAGAGAGCTCACACACCCCTCATACTTATCAAACCACACTGAAGCAATATTAATCACATATTGAAGGTACACGACGATAAAAGAGGAACACCAAAAACTAATGAGAAAAGTAAAACCTCCAAACTAAAAATACAGCCATTCAGAACATGGCTGACAGCTTAAGGTAATCATAAAACCAGATACAAGGCAGAGAAAGAAGAGAGGTGCTTCCCTCTATCTATGTTATGGAAGACTTCCTTCCTCCCCTGGGAAACCAACAAGCCACTTGAGTTTTTGCAAGAGCAATTTTAGTAGGTGACTAAGGTAAACAGAATAAAGCAATAAAAATACAAAGTATTAAAATGATTGAATACACAGAAGGTAGCCAGCATTTCGAGCAAAGATGGGCTTTTATGAGATACGATGCTGAATTTGTCAAAATAATGATAAAACATGTTTTAGCTTGAGAGGAAATTAAGTAGATAACACTGCCAGGCCTGGAGAAACTTTGGTCCCTTCTAAAACTAGGTTTTCTGTAATTAACAACTGTGTTTGAGTGTATACCAGTGCTAGATTCCCTAGTTGGCAGAGTAAGCCCATGGTTAGGGCAAACCAAGGAAACACAGAGAAAATATTTGTCAGGCTGTGGTAAGGAAGGATTTAATACTTCATAGGAATGTAATCATCACTGGAAAAATCTAAACTTGGATTGACTTTTCACCCATATTTTTCAATTCCATAGTTTTATTTTGAATTATATATGGCAGATGAGGATGGGAAATGCTATAAACTTTCAGATGCTTGAGACTTCAAAGGCCTTTATTCTATTCTATAAGCCACTATATGTGGGCTCAGTGCTAGGTCCTGGGGTACAAAGATATCCTGCTGGATGAGAGAGTTCTTTCCTACATCACCTCACAAAGAGATCTCTCCTGCAATTGAAGCTGTCATCATTAACTTTTCAGATTCCTGCTGCAATGGAAGTCTGCAAGATAATGGATATTATCTGTCTTAATTACCATCATATCCCCTGCAACTAGAACAGTACCTGAAACATACTAGATGCTCAGTAAATATTTACCGAGTTAATGAATCAATGCCTGCTTCCTTTGACCATCCTAGAAAGTTCCAAGATCCAGGTTCCCAAGAGTCATGCCCCTTCATGCCTTTTGAGTTCCTTGACAGATAAGCACAAGTTAGATATTAAAGCACATTTCAATGTTATTGAATTTTGGCCTTTTGTTGTTCCCTAACTTCGGGTTAAGTTTTCTCTCATCATTCTGCCCTCCTCTAAATTCAGTTTCTTTATCTGTAATGTGAAAATAATGCTTTCTACCTCCCCCCATCCCCACCCCAGCTTAGAGGATTGCTGGGAGGATTAAAATGAGTGACATTCAAAAGGGCTTCGGGCAAAGCTTGACACATGCAAGAGCCAAATGAATAGCTATACCTTTCATTAGGGCATTCCAGGCTCACAACCTCAAATGCCATTTCTGGGGATTCAGGGAGCTCCTATTTCCTGCATGTATGTTAGTTTTCTCTCTTTCATGGGCTGGCTGTGTGTACAGAACACTATATCACTATATTAGCTGACAAAGTAGAAGTAAGGCACTCAAAAAGAATTTCTGGTGATGTAGGGACATATCCTTGGCTACTTTCCTCCCCTTCCTGGCTACATGTAATTATTATGAAAATGTTGGAACATATTAAAAATCCAAAGAATTATAAAATAGTTATCAAATACCCACCACCTAGATTCTCCAACTGTTCATGTTTTTCTGTTTGCTTTATCATGGACCTACCCATCTAGTCATTTGTCAATCCAGGTGATTTTTTTAAATATATATTTCAAAGTAGGTTTTAAACAACAGTATACTCCTCCTTAAATATTTTCACATATATACCATCTACTAAAATTCAAAGTTTTTGTAGTATTTTTGTATCGCTCATATACAGTGAAATCCACAAATTTTAAGCTTACCATTGGATCAGTTTTAGCATAAACACCCATGTAAAACTCTTGCTACTTTTTTAAAAGCTGCTTTCAGCCACAAGTGCACAGTTGTTGCCAGACACCAGGCCCAGTCATGGGCCCCTAGCTCCAATTCCATGCCAGACCCAGTTGCACCTGGCTTTAGGTCCCCAGCCACCACCACCCTGGCATGAAGCCCCACCTGCCACAGGGCTTGGGAAGGAATCAGGATAGGACTAGTGGCCCAGCACAAATTTTGCTAATACTTCTGCTCTGCTCCCAAGTTCCCTGGCAGGCATGCCCCCTTAGAACTAGCATGCTTGGGTCCCACTAACAGCACAGAGAGCAAGCACAGCCCACAACCAGCAAAGAGTCAGTACAGACGGCTGAACTGAAAGGAAAAGTGACTCAGACACAAGAGCAGGGCAAAAGCAATGCACATAGGACACTCTCGCTGAAGTGCCAGCTTCTGGTAAATGGAGGACATGACTTGCAAGGCACTCCAGGAACTCTTCTTCATAAAGTCATTAAGTTCAAGAGCAGAAGACATAGCTGACTTTCTTAACACAGAGGCAGGCAAAATGAGGACAGAGAGAAATGTACCCCAAATGAAAGAACAGGACAAGGCTACCACCAGAGATCTAAGCAAAGCATTATAAGTAACATGTCTGATAGAGAATTTAAAGCAATCATCACAAGAACATAAACTGGATTTGAGAAAAGTGGAAGACATGAGTGAGACTCTTAACATAGACACAGGGATAACAAAGCAGAGATAAAGGGCTCAATAAATGATATGAGCAACACACTTGACAGAATAAAGAGCAGAATGAAAGAAATAGAGGAAGAAATTAATGACCTAGAAGACAGAGTAATAGTAATCCAGGTGAACAAAAGTGAAAAAAAAGAACTACATCCAGTGAGAACAGATTTAGGGAATTCAGGGACTCCATCAAAAGTAATAACATTCCTATCATAGGAGCCTCAGAAGAAGAATAGAGAAAAAGGGGAAGAGAGATTTATTTGAAGAAATAATAGCTGAAAACTTCCCTAATCTAGGGAAAGAAGCAGATGTCCAGATTCAGGAGGCATACAGAACTCCCAACAAAATCAACAAAAGCAGACCCACACCTAGAAGTGTTGTGATTAAACTTGCAAATATAGTGTAAAAAAAAATTAAAATCAGCAAGACAAAAGAATTCAGTAACTTAAAAGGAAAAACTCAGGGATGCCTAGGTGGCTCAGTGGGTTAAAGCCTCTGCCTTCAGCTCAGGTCATGATCTCAGGTCCGGGGATGGAGCCCTACATCGGGCTCTCTGCTCAGCAGGGAGCCTGCCTCCCCCTCTCTCTCTCTGCCTGCCTCTCTGCCTACTTGTGATTCCTGCCTGTCAGATAAATAAATAAAATCTTTATTTTTTAAAAAAAGGAAAACTCATTAAGGATACAAGAGGATTTTTTTTTCAACAGAAACTTTACAATAAAAAAGTGGCATGATATATTCAAAATTTTGAATTGGGAAAATGTGCAGGCAAGAATAATCTATCTGGCAAGGCTATCATTCAGAATAGAAGAAAAGATAGAGTGTTCCCCAGACAAATAAAAACTAAAGGAGTTCATGACCACTTAACTAGCCCTATAAGAAATATTGAAAGGACTCTGAGTGTAAGGGAGAGATCAAAAACGACAGTAAAAAGGTAGGAACATGAAAGTAGTAAAAATTAATATTTCTTTTAAAAACCCAGGAAATTCACCAAAAAAGGATATAAAATACAATAATATATACCTAAAATGTAGGGAAGAAAGGAGAAAAGAATGGTTCAAATTAAATGACAATCAACTTTTTTTAAACAACAATCAACAATATAGATTGCTATATGCAAAAGAGGTTATATAGAACCTAATGGTAACCATATATAAAAAACCACTAACAGGATGCCTGGGTGGTTCAGTTGGTTAAGCGGCTGCCTTTGGCTCAGGTCATGATCCCAGCGTCCTGGGATCGAGTCCCGCATCAGGCTCCTTGCTCGGCAGGGAGCCTGCTTCTCTCTCTGCTTCTGCCTGCCACTCTGTCTGTCTGTGCTCACTCTCCCTGACAAATAAATAAATAAAATATTAAAAAAAAAAAAAACACTAACAAGTATGCAAAGAATAAAAAGAAAGTCAAATACATCATTTAAAAAAATCAGCAAACTATGAAAGAGAGAAAGAAAAGAAAGGGTCAGAGAAAAATCTTCAGAAATAACCATAAAACCAGCAACAAAATACCAATAAAACATATATACCAATAACTACTTTGAACGTAAATGGGCTAAACACTCCAGTCAAAAGACATAGGGTCACAGAATGGATAAAACAAAAAACAAGACCCATCTATATGCTACCTACAAGAGATTCATTTTGGACCTAAAGACACCTGCAGATTGAAAGTGAGATTATGGAAAAACATCTACCCCACAAACTGACGTCAAAAGAAAGCTAGAGTCACAATACTTACCTCGGACAAAATAGACTTTAAAACAAAGAATATAAGAGACAAAGAACACTATATAGTAAAGGGGATATAATAAAGGGGATAATCCAACAAGAAGGTATAACAATTATAAATATTTATGCACCCAACATAAGAACACCCAAATACATAAACAGTTAATAACAAACATAAAGGAATTAATAATACAATAATAGTAGGAGACTTTAACACCCTACTTACATCAAGGGACAGATATAAACAGAAAATCAACAAGGAAACAGTGGCTTTAAATGCCACACTGAAACAGGTAGATTTAACAGGTATATTCAGAACATTCCATCCTAAAACAGCAGAATACACATTCTTTTCAAGTGCACAAAGAACATTTTCCAGGCAAGATCACATATGTGCCCATAAAACCAGCCTCAACTAATCTAAGAAGATTGAAGATCAAAGATCGAAGTCATACCATGCATCTTTGTTGACTATAACACTGTGAAACTTCAAGTCAATTACAAGAAAAAGTCTTAAAAGACCATAGATAGATGGAGGTTAAGTAACATACTACTAAACAATGAATGAGTCAACCAAGAAATAAAAGAAGAAATAAAAAAGTCCACAGAAACAAATGAAAACAAAAACACAGGTCCAAAACTTTTGGGCTGCAGCAAAAGCCATTCTAAGAGGGAACTTTATAGCAATATAGGCCTACCTCAAGAAGCAAGAGGAATTTCAAATAAACTAGCTAACCTTACACTTAAAAGGAGCTAGAAAAAGAATCAACAAAACCTAAAACCAGCAGACAGAAATAATAAAGATCTGGGCAGAAATAAATGACATAGAAACCAAAAAACAATAGATCAGTAAGATCAAAAGCTAGTTCTTTGAAAAAAATCAATAAAACTGATAAACCTCTAACCAGACTTACCAGGAAAATAAGAAAAAGGACTCAAATAAGTAAAATCACAAATGAGAACAATTTTAAAAACTCAGCAAAACCAGAAGTACATGCCAGATGGCTTCACAGGGAAATTCTACCAAACCATTCAAAAAAAAAAAAAATACAAAAGTTAGGAAAAATTCCAAATTCATTCTCCAAGACCGGTATTATCTTGATACCAAAACTGCATAAAGACACCAATAAAAAAGAACTACAAGCCAATATCCTTGATGAACATAGATGCAAAAAATCCTCAATAAAACATTAGCAAACAGAATTCAACAATACATTTATTTTTTTTAAGATTTTATTTATTTATTTGACAGATCACAAGTAGGCTGAGAGACAGGTGTAGAGAGAGAGGCAGAAGCAGGCTCCCCGCTGAGCAGAGAGCCCGATGCGGGGCTTGGTCCCAGGACCCTGGGATCACAACCTGAGCCAAAGGCGGAGGCTTTAACCCACTGAGTCACCCAGGTGACCCTCAATAATACATTAAAAAAAATCATTCACCTCAATCAAATGGTATTTACTCCTGGGCCAAGGGTAATTCAATATTCACAAATCAGTCAACATGATACATCACATCAATAAGAGAAAGGATAAGAATCATATGATCATTCCCAAGATGCAGAAAAAGCACTTGACAGAGTACAACACCCATTTATGATAAAAACCCTCAACAAAGTAGGTTTAGAGGGAACACACCTCAACATAATGAGGGTCATATATGAAAACCCCACAGCTAACATCATCCTAAATGGGAAAAAAACTGGGAGTTTCTCCTCTAAGATCAGGAACAAGACAAGGATGTCCACTTTCACCACTTTCATTCAACATAGTACTGGAAGTCATAGCCACAGCAATCAGATAACAAAAGGAAAGAAAAGGCATCCAATCGGTAAGGAAGAAGTAAAACTTCCACTCTTTGCAGATGACATGATACTATACATAGAAAACCCAAAGATTCCACTAAAAAAAAAAAAAACTGATAGAATTGATAAACAAATTCAATAAAGTCATAGAATACAAAAATCAATGTACAGAAACCTTTGCATTTCTATACACCAATAATGAAGCAGCAGAAAGAGCAATTAAGAAAAATAATCTCATTTATAATTGCACCAAAAATAATAAGATAAACCTAACCAAAGAAAAGAAAAACCTATACTCTGAAAACTAATAAACACCAATGAAAGAAACTGAAGATGACACAAAGACATAGAAAGATATTCCAATGCTCATGGACTGGAAGAAAAGATATTGTTAAAATGTCTATACTACCCAAAGCAGTCCACATATTTAATGCAATCCCTATCAAAATCCCAGCAACACTTTTTTTTATTAACATATAATGCATTATTTGTTTACAGGGTACAGGTCTGTGAATCATTAGTCTTACACAATTCACAGCACTCATCATAGGACATACCCTCCCCAGTGTCCATCATCCAGCCACCCTATCCCACCACTCAGGCTCCCCTCCAGTAACCCTCAGTTTGTGTCCTGAGATTAAGAGTCTCCTATGGTTTGTCTCCCTCTCTCAGTACCATCTTGTTTCATTTATCCCTCACTTTACCTGCAACTCTAAAATTTTATGGACCACAAAAGATCTCAAGTAGACAATGCAATCTTGAAAAAGAAAAGGAAATCTAGAGGTATCACAATCCAGACTTCAAGTTATATTATAAAACCATAGTAATCAAGACAGTGTGATACTGGCACAAAAATAGACACATAGGCCAACAGAACAGAACAGAAAACTCAGAAATAAACCCACAACTATATGGTCAATCAATCTTTGACAAAGCAGGAAAGAATATATGATGGAAAAAGATACTCTTCAACAAATGGTATTGGAAACAACATTAAAAGAATGAAAATGGGGCGCCTGGGTGGCTCAGTGGGTTAAGCCGCTGCCTTCGGCTCAGGTCATGATCTCAGGGTCCTGGGATCGCGTCCCACATTGGGCTCTCTGCTCAGCAGGGAGCCTGCTTCCTCCCCTCTCTCTCTGCCTGCCTCTCTGCCTACTTGTGATCTCTCTCTGTCAAATAAATAAATAAAATCTTTAAAAGAATGAAAATGGACCACTTTCTTACACCATACACAAAAATATATTGAAAATGGGTTAGAGGCGCCTGGGTAGCTCAGTGGGTTAAAGCCTCTGCCTTCGGCTCAGGTCATGATCCCAGGGTCCTGGGATCAAGCCCCACATTGGGCTCTCTGCTCTGCAGAGAACCTGCTTTCTCCTCTCTCTCTCTCTCTGCCTGCCTCTCTGCCTACTTGTGATCTCTGCCTGTTAAATAAATAAATAAAATCTTAAACAAAAAAAAAGAAAATGGGTTAAAAACCTAAATGTGAGACCTGAAACCATGAAAATCCTAGACGAGAACTCAGGCAGTAACCTCATTCATATCAGCAGTCATGATGCTTTTCTAGATATATCTCTTGACGCAGTGGAGATAAAGCAAAAATAAACTTTCAGGACTCCATAAAAATAAAAACTTCTGCACAGTGGAGGAAACGATCAACAAAACTAAAAGGCAACCTATGGAATGGGAGAAGATATTTGCAAATGACATATCCAATAACGATTTAGTATCCAAAATATATGAAGAAGTTATAGAACTCAACACCAAAGAAACAAATAATCTAATTAAAAATGGGCAGAACACATGAACAGCACTTCTCCAAAGAAAACATCCAGAGCAGGGCACCTGGGTGGCTCAGTGGGTTAAGCCTCTGCCTTTGGCTCAGGTCATGATCTCAGGTCTTGAGATTGAGCCCTGTATCAGGCTCTCCACTCAGTGTGGAGCCTGCTTCTCTCCTCTCTCTGTCTTTGCCTCTCTGCCTACTTGTGATCTCTCTCTCTGTCAGATAAATGAATAAAATCTTTTAAAAATATATCCTGATGGCCAATACACATGAAAAGATGTTCATCATCACATATATCAGGAAAATGCTAATCAAAACTATAATGAGATTTCACTCACACCTGTCAAAATGGCTAAAATCAGCAACACAAGAAACAACAGGTGTTGGCAAAGATGTAGAGAAAAAGGAAAACTCATGCATTATTGGTGGGAATGCAAACTAATGCAGCCACTTTGGAAAACAGTATGGAGCTTCCTCAGAAAGTTAAAAGTAGAACTACTCTATGATCTAGAAATTGTACTACTGGGTATTTATCAAAAGAAAAGAATATAAAAACATTAATTCAAAGGGATACATGCACCCTATGTTTATAGCAGCATTATTTACAATAGCCAAATTATAGAAGCAGCCCAAGTGTCCATCAGCTGATGAATGGATAAGTGGTATATTTATACAATGAAAAATTATTCAGCCATCAAAAAGAATGAAATCTTGCCATTTGCCACAACATGTATGGAGTTATAGGGTATAATGTTAAGTGAATTAAGCCCATAAGAGGAAGACAAATACCATGTGATTTCACTCATATACAGAATTTAAGAAACAAAATAGATGAGCAAAGTTTAAAAAAGAAAGAGAGGCAAACCAAGAAACATACTCTTAACTATAGAGAACAAGCCGATGGGTACCAGAGGGAAGGTGGTTGGGGGGGCGTGCGTGAAATAGGTAATGGGGATGAAGGAGTGCACTGGTGATGAGCACTGGGTGATGTTTGGAGATGCTGAACTACTCCATTGTACACCCGAAACTAATGTAACACTTTATGTTAACTACCTGGAATTAAAGTTAAAAAGTTGACAATCTGACCAAAAAAACTTGTTTCCATGTGTACATTGTGCAACAAATGAACAAGTTACTGTTCATATAACTTGTATCTCAGCTTCTTTTGAGGCCAAGAATTCCTTTAAAAAAAAAAAAGGAATTAAGTTGCTCTATGTCATACTACAGGTTGGCCAATGTTGATTACATTCTTGAAGTTTCAAAGAATATGGAATACTTACAGGTCTAGGTCAAACCCTGAAACTCTATAAACTCATAGGCATCATCAACTCACAAACATGCTTCTCCAGTCCAGAGAGAAATTCTTTGGAGAATCTGCTAAAGCTAATGAAAGTATGCATGGCAAATAAAGAAAAAGATCATGCAGTTCAAGATATTTTTATCTAAATCATCAAAAACACATTCCCCTACAATTTGTGGAGCTCCAGGCTGCTGGATGCCCAACAGCTACTCACATTTCTCTAGTTTATTCACTGACAAATTCAGTGAAGATTCCTATTCCCAGTGGTCTATTATAGGTGCAACTATGGAAACTTTAAAAATAGGTTAAAACCAAAGGCCCATGTCCTTTAGGAGATGGATGATGCTAAAGAGGTCTGTAATACTCTGAAAACTACATGCAGAATCTCTACAGAACCAAATGTACATTTATCTGAAGAACTTCTTAATGAGTGAATTACTATAAAAATAAAAACCTTTACCTTAAATGCAAACTTGGTTATTTTGCTGATGTGGTCTCAATGGAAGAAAACACTAAAAAGAAAAGAAAACCACTGAATTCAAAAGATTCATCCAATCTTTTGATAAACAGTAAAACACACAGACTTGAATTTTACTTCTTTCCTTTACTTCAATTATGATTGGCTATAGGTGCATTACCATAAAATATTATTACTATTATCAACAATAATTATATAGCATAAGCACAGGTCTTGCAGGTAAGCAGGACAGCTATTAGCATTTTCTTTTTATAGATGAGGATACTGAGGTTCAAAGCAGTTAAAATTACCAACCTACATAGCTAGTGAAAAGTGGATATTAGACTTCTGGTCTTTTAAATACACATTCAAAACGTTCTCCATACCATCACAGTATCACACTCAGGCAATTGCAAAAACTAAGAAAATATTTTAAGGAACATGGGTGGGAGTAGACTCTTGAGGTTGATCAGGAACCTTGAAGCCTTTGGTTCCCCTGAGATTCCCCACTAACTAGCATTCATTCAGTGCTGTCCTTTTCAACTTATCAGCACCAGAACTCCAATTCCCTTCTCCCCAGTCTCACTCTTTTCCCATTTCCTATGAGATAATGTAAGCCTGGTTAATACATCAGGAGTGTTTGCAGAATAATGAGTTTTCTGGGATTATCTCCAAAAATGTATAATACCTAGGAAGAATGTTTAAGAAACCTAACAGAACAATGCTGGAGACAGATCAAGAAGAATGAATGAAGAATTACCACAGGGCTGCATTTTGTGTGGCTTATGAAGTTGCTGTTGGTTCATAAACTGGTCCCGGTACTCATTAGGCAAGGAGAGACCAAAGAAAGAGATGGAGCACACCAGATTGGTAAGGGACAGGTTTAATAAGCAAAGGAATTTACATATGAGCCTTGCTGAGGTGGTCATAAGATGAGATCTCCACATCTGCCCTCTAGAATCTCAAAAGTTTATATAGAAGCCTTAATTGGTTTCAGTCATGTTTTCAATTCAGACAATCTCAATAAATTGTGCTCTCAAGACTGGATCCTTGAAAATGGCTACCTCCCACTGTGGGAATGGTAGGCAGCATATACGCTCCAAGGACAGTGGAGAGGGTGAGGAGCCTCTGATTGCCAACATCCAGATTGAGGACCAACAGCTGGCCATGTCCTTTTGATGGCCTCCTCCAGCAATAGGTCACTAGGGTCAGCCTTCCTGGATTTCAATCCAACTTCCCCACTTACTGGTTCTATGATCCTGGGCAAGTCACTTAGTCTCTCCTGGCCTAACTGTCCTTATTATAAATGGGAAAGGTAACCGTACTTAACTCATAGGGTTTAAACAAGCACCGAAGGAGTTAATATTTATGAATTACTTAGAACAATGTCTAATATATAGCACAGGCTGTGTGTGTGTGTGTGTGTGTGTGTGTGTGTGTGTGTGTTATAGTAAATTTCATTGAGCAGGACCTCTGGATTCTGTTAGAAATTTAAATAATTGGGTAAGTGATTAGTTGCTCTTTTGTTTTCTGTACTTGAACTCTTTTTGAGGGGTTGGTAACGTGGAAGAAGAGTCATTCCTCCAGCTGAAAGCTCTATAAACCAACAGATAAAGATAGGGCAAAGGGAGGATGAAGAGAGGAGAGAATAAGGAAAGGTTCTTTTTTAAAAATAAAGTATATACCAATCTTCAACAATATGAGAGCCATACTTGAGGTGAAACCTTACCTGGTACAGCACATAGAAAAATCTGGTTGGGGCACCTGGGTGGCTCATCAGTTGAGCATCCAACTCTTGATTTTGGCTCAGGTTTAATCCCCTCACTGGGCTCCTTGCTCATCGGGAGTCTGCTGGAGATTCTCTTTCACCCTCTCTCTCTGCCCTTCCCCCCATGCTTGCCCTCTCGCTTGCTCTCTGTCTCTCTAAAATAAATAAATGAATCTTGAAGAAGAAGGAGGAGGAGGAGGAAGAGGGGGGGGAGGAGGAGGGGGGAGAGAGAGGAAGAGGAGGAGGGAGAAA
>RCUC01170999.1:0-20643 GCA_003697995.1 Taxidea taxus jeffersonii | reverse complement strand
TGACTTATGCCTTGCATTCACAAGGTGATCCTGGTGAAGATGTACCACCTCTCTTTGCATCAATTTTCCCTTCTACAAAACGGTTGGGTGGGGCCTTCGAGACTGGTGGTGTACACTGGTGAGGTTATGGCTATGCTATTCATACTGCATTATTTATGACCTAGATTCTAATTTTCCATTACCAAGTATCAGCACAATATGTAGTAGTGGTCTGTGTCCTACCCACGCCTGCACGTGCACACGCGCCCACACACACAATTCAGTGATGTCTCCCCGGGATCTTTTATTATAAAGGGAACAACACTAAGTTAAATAAATTGAGAACAGACATAAGCTCTTGGCCAAATTCTTAAAATGTTTTCTTGTTGACATTGGTTAGCAATTGAACTGTCCTGTCCATTACCGATTCTTAAGGATTATTTTTCTGTGTCTTTACAGAAGTCCTTCATGTCCACGGCAAGTTACTTGGGAAATAAAGGTAAAAGAAGGCACCTTTTAAAAATCACCTGCAAGTACTCCACCCAGAAACACCACTCTTAACACTTTGGTGTCTATCTTGCTGGTGTTTTGTTGTTGGATTTAGGAGGCAAGCAGATGTGCTGAGATTCCAGTCTGAGGTGTTTTGAGGCCCTGTTGTCAAAACATCCAGCCTTCCCCCATCTGAGGTGAGTCTGTTTTCCTAAACCTCAGTTGCACAGAGAAGAGCTGGGAGCCAAGAAGTAGGCAGAGAGGGAGGGGCTTAGACCAGACAGAGGAAGGTATGCAGGGGGGAGTGTGCCTCTCTTCAAAAGAAGCAGGAACGCCAGTGGGTGGTGTGGGGGTCCCGGAGACACCAAACTTGGGACACAGACTACCAGGTAGCTGGGGAAGAAGGTCAGGGAAGAGCAGGCATCTGCCCTGAGACTGCCTACCTAGAGCTGAGGGTGGAGAAGCAGGTCCCCATGGGGAGGCTGGCTTCCCGCAGACACAGCCCCATCCTTGGGGTCTAGGCAGCCAGTCCCATTTGTAGCCGATACAAATTTCGGTCCCTCTTGTTTGAGGGGTACAGTTAAAAGAACAAGAGGAAAGGAGAACGCCGCTTTTTCAGAAGAAAACCAATGAAAGGGAAGGCATGGAGAGAGGACAAGAAACATTAAAGAAATATGGCTAAAAAACCCAGGTCCTATCTGCGCTTCAGAGTCCTGTCCCTGCTCATCCCATCCTTAGGAGCTTGAGGGGATGGGGCGTAGGAACGGGGTTGACCATCTAGACTTGCGTCCAGATTGGCCTTCTCTTGCACCTGCTTTGAGTCTTACTAGTGAAAAGCCTCACAAAGTCATGGGATTACAGCGGCCTCGGGTCAAATGCAACCATGCGACTGAGGGAGGGTTGCGAGACCTTGACTCTTTCTTCATGTGTAAAATGGGCCTAATGCTGTCTAGACCATACATTGCTCCAAGAATGAAATGGAACCGTAGTGGGTTAAAGAGTGTTCCCCAAATATTTATGAGCCCCTGGAGCCTCAGAATATGACCTTATTTGAAGTAGGGTACTTGCAGGTGTAATTAATTAAGAGGAGGTCATCCTGGATTCGAGTGGGCAATAATCCAATGGCTGGTGTCCTTCTAAGAAGAGGAAGGGACATTTGAAGATGCACATAGAGAAGGTCATGTGAAGAAGGAGACAGAGATTGGAGTGGTCAGCTACAAGCCCAGAATGCCAAGGCTTGCCGGAATCTGCTAAGAAAAGGCAAGGGAGCTTTCTTCCCTGAAGCCTTCACGGGGACTGTGGCCTGATTGCACACGTCTGTCGCCTCCAGAAGTGTTAGAGCACTGTGAGTCCAGTGTCTGTGTTTGAAGCCACCCCGTGTGTGATAACTGCTGACGACAGCACTGGGAAACTCACAGAGCTACCTGTGTACGGTTCCAGGCGCAGAGTGAGAACATGCTGGCGTTCTTTCCCACCCTCCTCCTACCACTAAGCCTGTACCTGCTGCCCCAGGGACATGGTTCAAGGAGTACCTGAGGGCCAAGAAGCCATGCTTAAAAGCAAAACCAAAACTTCTCAGTAGGCTGGGCCTCGGTCAGTTCCTCACAGCCAGTTTTGGTTTGAATTACCCTCGTGTTACAAGAAAGCCTGAGCTGGGTGGAAAGGGTATCTTTTCCTCCCTCGCCTCAAGTACCTTAAGTGATGGTTTTTCATGACCCATCCTCGTATGGCCCTCTGCCAGCCAGAAGGAGTCCTGCCTTGGAGCTGCTGCTTGTTGTAGTGCTCAAGGCATAACCTACGTTTGTTTTCTTTTGTTTTGGCTATTTGTTGGCTTCTAGGAGGGGATCTGGCGCAAGAGCAACTGCTTGTTGTATTTTCCTTTGCGTCTTTCCCTGAGGAGAGCTGCCAAGTTCTGCTGCGAGTATCTAGTAGGCTGAGACTTTCTTGAGCTGGTGTTGCAAATGATGACGAGGCCGCCACAGCTGGGTAAGTGTGGGCAGACTTTCACGCCACACCACTGGGGGCAGGAGGAAATCTGCCTTGGCAGTTGTGCTCACAGACACCAACAAGCTCATTTCTGGCTGTCTTCAAAAGAGGGATTTCTCCTCCTTGCTCATCTACTTATTATTCATGTTAGAAAGTTTTAGGAGATAGGTTTTTTGGTTTTTTTTCTGCATGGTAATAAATGCGCAGTGAAAAAGAAACAAACTATCTTGAGATTGTCTCTCAGCTTACCATTTGGGGAGGATTATTGGAACTTCAAAATTTGTGTCTTTTTTTTTTTCTCTTTTTTTACAATAGATATCTGTTTGTGGTTATCCCTCCAGCAGCAATCACCATTCCAGGTGAGCCAGTGTTTACAAGCTATGCTCTAAGATAAGCTGTTTAAAACACAGAAGAGCAACAACAAAAATGCACCTACAATTAAATTAACTTATAATACAGGCAACCATTATTTAAAAAAAAAAACAACATGATTCGATCAGAGCAAGTTTAGGTAAATGAGAGAAACCTGCAGCCTCCGTTCTTTATTGCTCACTGCCTGCGTGCAGATAGTAGAACAGAGATGACTATGGATTCTTATGGGAGAGTGTTGAAAGGAGCGCTTGAGTGAAATTGCCTACAAATAAGTCCTTCTAGCACTGAACTCCCATGGTTCTGTGGAATGGAATCACAGATATCCGTTGACAAAATGCACAGCAAGAATACTCAGTGTCAACCATAATCAGACATAGTCTCGGGAGTCAAATGCCAATTGATTGGATATTCTCCAAGCTTCCTTCCAGGCCTGAGAGTCAAAGAGTGGATGAATCATATTGCTCTCGTCTCTCAGAAGTGTTCTATGCCTGGTCTCATTGAACTCTCACTACCAGCAGCTCTTCCTTACCTGCAGCTTCCAGGTGTCTTCTCCCCATATTTTTCTTGTGTGTGAGCCTTCCCATTCAGCCAGAGCTCTTCCTGGGCAAGGACTGCACCTTTTAGGTTTTCTCATTCCCAAATGCACAGTGCATAGGGTGACGCGAGGGAATCTGGAAGTTTATCCAGCCCCAATTAGCTCAATGCCTTCCAGCCCTCTCTAACCCCTCTAAGGGCTTGTTCCCACTTCTTATTTTCCAGACCTCTGTTATCAAACCCCTCTGCTTCTTAGTTTTCCTCCCTTGGCTCTGAGACATTATAGTGGGGAAGCTTCTCATACTCTTAGGACCATTTCTTCTTTGCCTTCTCTTGTCTCCTATGCCTGCTCTCCTAATTTGGGGGCATTCATCAGACTTCAGACCTTTTTCTCTAACCTGTGTTTTTATAGTCTCCCCATAAGAAAGTTGATTCATTCCCCAATGTGAATTAACATTTGCATACTGGAATAACTTTTTTATCTTTATCTCTATCACTGAATTGTGTCCCAAACTTTAGGCTTTCATTTTTCTTGAATTGTTTCAATTCCTTCATGACTCAAACCCAATTTATTTCATAGAACCCAGCTCTAAAACCTGGCTCCTGATCTAGTATTTCCTTCGTCTCACCCTTCTGCTGTGGTATTAGTATGGTCTTAATTGTCAGGTCTCAAAACCACAGTCCATTGTCGCTTCTCCTTCTTTCCTGAATGGATGATCACTTGTTAATTGCTTTGTCAATTGTTTTGTGAATTGCCTTGTAATAAGTTTCTCCTTCCTCTGCCTTTCTTCCCTTCTCTGACCCTGAATCAGGGACTTTACCAAATATTTGAATTAATACCATGACCCTCTAATTGAGTGACTGGCGTTCCATTTCACTCCTTCAGTTCTATACAGATTTTTTTTTTAAAGATTTAAAAAAGAACAACAACAACAAAAAAACAACCCACCAGCTTTAATCTATTTTAAACACTCCTTTTAGTAACTGTCACTCTCTCTTCCTGGCAGCTCTACCTGGCATTAAGCCCTTGATATTTTTGGCTCAACCTATAATTCCAGTGTAGATATGCTACTCCCAGTCCCCCTCAACAAGCTCTGTGTGTGTGAACCTCTGAGATTATTTCTAACATTTCTTCAGGGCCTCAAGAGTAGTTCCAACTCTCCAAAGTGCACTCATCTTAGAAGTATCCTTCCACTGGTCAGCTTCCGTGGTTTGGGTATTCCTATGCAACACCTTTCACATCACTTCTCACCATTTTTCCTGTGTACAGAATTTTGGCTTTCTGACTATGACATCATGTCTTCAAGGGCAGGAACCCTTTCTTACATGAACCCTTTTCTTGATTCCCCACTTTGATTTTAATTGATTCCCTAATTTGAAGACTTGCAAAAAGTGGGAGCATAGTATTTGTTGGCTAAAAAGTTGAGATGCAATTTGAATTTAAGTTAAACTTGAACTGAGTTTAAATAGACTATCGTCTTCTAATGCCTTGCTCAGAGACCATGCCGTCAAAAGAAACAGCTTCCTTAGTGACCTGGGGACCAGCAAAGGCAGGGCAGCAATCTGAGCAGGACTTTTCACCAATCTAAAAAGAGTAGCTTTTGCTTCTTCTCTCTCTCAAGCCTGAGAACTTGTGAGTGAGAGACCCTTCATGACTCTTCATAGAGGCGCCAAAAAATGTTCTCAAATCTTTTACCCTATGCTGTTCTGTTCTATTTTATACCACGATGACATCTCAACTGCTAGGTTGTGTTCATGGGCAGAATTGTTAAGAATTAACCAGAAATTAATTAAGAATTATCCGGAAATGAAGAAATTCAGCTAAACTGATCATGTGATTGAAAACTGGTTTTTTTCTGCTCATATTCCAGTGTGCCCCTTCGAGGGTAGCTTGCCTGAGAACAGATAGCTACAGTGAGTGTCCTGTCTGATGAAAGCTCTAGCCCAAGCAGCTCATATGTAAGGAATATACAATTAAGATAAAAACAAAAAGCTGTGCAGACCTGGACAGTAAGATACTTACATCCAAACCAAGGTGAATTTTAAAAGGGGAGACTGAAGAGGAGGCATGTTTGTTTGAACACATTCATTTCATCTCATGGTGAAGAGTCATCTCTATGCTCTTTTGGCCAAAGGAGATCCTTACATATCGATGCTTTATAAATTATCCTTGAGTTAATTAATTTTGGCAGTGTACTCCATAAGTTCTCCAAATAAACTCTTTCAGGCTTTGCCAGCCTGAATAGAAAAGAGTTCATACTTTCCTAATATTGAAGGTTTCCAGAACCTGCTCTTTCAGAAAATGTCATTTTCCTAAGGCACCCAGAGGGCAAAGATCTCATTGAGATGGACTGGCCTTTTGAGAGAGGTTGGTGAGGGGCTTGGGGTTCCTATGGGAACATTTTTTGGGGAGATAACCTTGTAAATAATCCTACTAAAGAGATGTTCTTTTAATCTCCCATCTCTTGTGGAAGCACTTCCTTCAACATGCACCTTTGCTCAAGCAATTTTAAGGGGGCAGGTGATGTCCATTAGCAGCCCATTCCACTGTCAGTGACTTAAACTGATGAAAATTTCTTTCTTATTTGGGGCCAAAATTATTAACCAAATTAAGTTTTCTGTTTCTCCAATAGACAACGGAGTCAACTTGGGGGCCAGTAGTCTCAGAGTATGATGCTAAATTGCCATGCATGCACTCATTCATCTGTCCATTCAGGGAACAGTCATAATTGGTTATAAACACTCATGAAACACACTACACACACACACGCAAACACGCAAACACACACAAAGAAAAAGAAAATTATTATAAGGACCTAACACAGTTCAAAGAACTCTTGTTCTAGCACAGAAGACAGATGGGTAACCATTACTATATGGAGGCAAGTGCTATTAACACTAGTTAATGGCAGATAACAATTAAGGCAAGAGGAACAGCTTAGAGCAGTTAGGAAAGGCTTATCTCCTTCTGTTGAAGGCAGAAGAAGGCCACTTAAGGAAATATTTATGACCCAGGACAGTTTCTTTGAGCTCAAGTAGAAACTGAGATAGAGGGAAAATAAGATTAGGCAAGATAAAGTAAGATCAGATATGAGAGATTTAGACTCTCAGAGCCCCTGTGAGGACCTAGTCACAGAAAGCACATGTATTATTTCTATGACCAGGAGGGACCAGATCACAAAGGGTTGTGTAGTCCACGCCAAGGCCTTATAAATAGCGGGAGCTATTGAAGTCTTTTCAGCAGGAGTGTCATGGTCACATTTGGTAATTCCATGTTCAGGAGATTCTTCTGCCTATAGGTAAACCAGGGCTCATTCATTCAGCCAGTATTATCAGAGTGTCAAAGTCCTACCAGACATGGCTCTAGGAACTGAAGGATAGTAGTACGTGAAACAAAGATCTCAGTCCTTTTAGTGATTATATTCTTATGGAAGACAGCAGCTGATAGTCTAATATAAACAAATGAGTACATTATATGGTGTGTCGGGTGGGAATGAGTGCCTGGGAAAAGAGGAGAGTTGGGCATGCTGGAGAGAGACGTGTTGCTCCTGCAATCTGCATGAGTCAGTCTCACCAGAGAGAGCAAGGGAAGTCTCTGGATGTGGTGAGGTGCACCCTGGCAGCAAGGTCAGCCCTTGGGCAGTGGATCTGAGAAGAAGCCCACAGGCCTGGGAGCAGGCTTAGGGCTGTTTAGAGATTTCCAGAGTCCCAGGAACCCAGACTGTAATGGGTGGTGGGGTCGGGAGCGCCAGATGACACTCTCAGTTCTGTAAACACCTCACACTGCAGGGAGAGGCGTGGCCACTGTTGGGTCTTCTAAAGCACGGGGCTCAAGGCAGGTGTCTCTCTTGCCTGGGCTACTAGACAGATTTAGGATTTTATTCTCAGTGAAATGCTGAGTCATCAAAGGATTTTGAGCGGGAAGCTCTGCTTCAGTATAAGGAGGAATGACAAGAATTAAGGTGATAACAGTGGGGTGGTAACAAGAAAGGCGTCATCCAGAAGTATCCCAGCTCAGGATGAACAGGCCTGGGGGATGGACTGGATTTCCAAGAGAAGAGATGTGTAAGTTTAAGATGACACATGCAAGAGTCTGGCTTGATGTGGCTGTTATTATTATTGGCATTATAGGAGAATGGGGCACAAAGAGTTTTGATAAAGTGTCCAGGGTCTTAAAGGCTCATAATTTCTAGACCCAGGATTTGAGCTCAGATGTGTCTGACTTTAGAGTGTGAGATCTTATCCATTGCCCAGAAGATACCAGCCCTAGAAGGTTGGAAAGTACCTTCCTAACAGTGTCTATCTCTCTCTTGGCCAAAGGAGGCATTGTACAAGGAAAGTACCCTCGGATGGGCAAAGAAGAGAGGGAAGTTACAGCCAGAGAGGGGTGAGCCAGACATCCTTTCTGTTGCCGGAGCATGTCACACGCTCTTGTTTGAACTCCAGAAATAAGGATGCTGGGCAAGTGTAGCATTAGGATGATACCTTGTCTGGGTGCATTTGCATTTTCAATAAGGGACAGGGTCTTCAAGTCCAGCTAAGGTCCACATTTCCCTATGGAAAGCACTTGATAGGGCTTCCAGTTGCCACCTGCTGATATGTCCCTCCTTAAAATGAGAACAAGACTACACCCCACTGTGCACCTCACAGTCTCTTCTAGCTACTGCCTCATTGCTCGCTCCCATTGTAACACTCTTCTCTGAAATGTTGCCTGTATTCTCTTGTCTCTGCACCCTTACCCTTATGTTCTCTCCACTTTACACAGGCTCTCCTCTGCACCAATCCCCGACGTCCTGTTTGGCAGGCCCACTCATGACCTCCACACTGCTAATGCCATCTCTCAGCGGCATTTGGCTCAACCGAGCACTGTCTCTTTATAGCACTGCCTTTTAAGCTCTTTCATAATACTTGAGGTATGGTGAGGCCAACAGATCAGGAGATAACTGCTATTGGAAAAAAAAAAAGTTTGTTTTGTTCTCAAACCCAGAGAGAAGGAGGCATGCCACACTTTAGGGGCCACACAGGGAGGCATCAGGGTGGGACAGGAGGCAGAGCAGAAGAGGAAATGTGGCCAGAAGTCTTTATTGTGGTTTCCACAAGGAGTGGGCAAGCAGGGTAGGCAGGCTTCAATTGTCTAGTTTGCAATAGTTCATCAGGATTTGGAACATAGGGGCTGCCCCTTGTGTGGTACCTGGCCCTGGGGAGGTTAGGGCAGTAAAGGAGGTGGTTGAAGGGAGGGGTTCTCAGTTGCTTCATTTGCATTTGAAAGGCCTCCCCGGGGTGAGTTGTTTACTATCTCTAGGAACTGGCTAATCCTGGGAGAGGCAACCCTGCAGGACCAGCAAGCATCAGAATACAGAAAATAAAAGACTTGATTAATTTCCATTTTTGCCCTTTTTGTCGATCTTTGCCCTCCCTCCCAAAGATCCCTGCACATTGGAATCACCCACATCTCAATCCTTGGACACTTTTTCTGTTGTGTGTCTCTTGTGGTAATGTCATGCAGCTCCCTGGCATTAAGTAACATGTAGCCATTGAGGACTCCCAAGTTTATCTCTACCCCAAACTCTAGACTATCTGTTATCCAACTGCTTACTAAACATCTTCATGTGAATGACTAGAGTCTCAAACCACATACTGATTTCTGCTCCCTAAACTGTTTTTCCCCATTTTCTCTAGTTTAAAGTTAGCACTTTGCTTCTCCTAGAGCTGTTCAGCCTGAGGAGTAGCCCTATGGTCTTGCACACATTTAGTGGCCCACAGAGCTGCTCTCAAGGAACATAGGCTGTGGACGCCATCTTGGTGCTCTCCCTCTGCCTTGCTTCCACTCAGCAGTATGATCCAGAAGAAAGATGATATGGTCATCTGGAACCCAGATTTTTGTGACTGACCCCAGAGAACACCTACAGATTTTCTGGCCTTGGTAGCCAAAAGGACTTACAGTTCCAGCCCACAGGACTGTATTATTTGCATATTTCACAAGCTGCTGTCTAAGGATCTGACTTTCAACCAACCTGAATCTAGGTGCTAAGATCCTCCTCTTTGGACTACTGACAGGTCTTGGCATATCCTCCACTGCTGGGATCTATTAAAAATAAAATCAACTGCTTAGACAAGCACAAAGGTTTGCAGGACAACCAAGAACTGAGGCATGGTTGGACATCAAGTTTCATCTCCTATATAAGATCAGTTCTTCAAGACTGGGAGAGGGAGTTGTTTCATCTACTGTGTAGAGACACAGAGAGTCAGGCAAAATGAAGTAACTAAGGAATATATTCCAAAGTCTTCAAGAAATAACGTCGGGGGACGCCTGGGTGGCTCAGTTGGTTAAGCAGCTGCCTTCGGCTCAGGTCCAATGATCCCAGCATCCTGGGATCGAGTCCTGCATCAGGCTCCTTGCTCAGTGGGGAGCCTGCTTCTCCCTCTGCCTCTGCCTGCCTCTCTGTCTGCCTGTGCTCACTCTCTCTGACAAAAAAAAAAAAAAAAAAAAGAAATAACGTCGGAAATATTGGACAGCCATGCACAATAGAATGAAACTGGACCACTCTTTTACACCATGCACAGAAATTAATTCAAAACGGATTAAAGACTTGAGTCTAAGACCTGAAACCAAAAAAGTCCTAGAAGAAAACCTAGGCAATGAGCTCCTTGACATTGGAGTTGATGATGATTTTTGAATCTGACACCAACCAAAACCAAAAACAACAAAAGCAAAAATTAAACTAAAAAAGTATCAAACTAAAAAGCTTCTGCACAGCAAAGAAAATCATCAATAAATTTAAGTCAACCTACTGAATGGGAGAAATATTTGCAAATCATATATCTGATAAAGGGTTAATATTAATCCAAAATACCTAAAGAACTCATACAACTCAATAGTAACACACACACACAGAGTCAAAATAAAAATGGGTAGAGGATCTGAATATTTTTCATAAAAAGACAAATAACCAACAGGTTCATGAAAAGATGCTCAACATCAGTAATCATCAGGGAAATGCAAATCAAAACCACCATGAGTTATCACCTCACACTTGTTAGAATGGCTAGTATCAAATAGATAAGAGATAACAAGTGTTGGTGAGGATGTGGAGAAACGGAAACCCCTGTGCACGCTGGTGGGATTCTAAGTTGGTACAGCCACTGTGGAAGACAGCGTGGAGGTTCCTAAAAAAAAATGATAAATAAAAAATAAAACTACCATGTGATCCAACAATTCTACTTCTGAGCATTTATCTGAAGAAAATGAAAATGCTAACTCAAAACAATATTTATGAAAAAAAAAAGATATATATGCCCCAAGTTCATTGCAGTATTACTGCAGTATTATTTACAATAGCCAAGATATGAATCAACCTGTGTGCATGTGGGTATGTGTGCACGCGTAATGGAATATTACTCTGCCAAAAAAAGAATGAAACTTTGCTATTTGCAACAACGTGGATGGACCTCAAGAGTATTATTACACTAAGCGAAATAAGTCAGAGAAAGATGAATGCTGTATGGTTTCACTTATGTGTGGAACCTAAAACAAACAAACAAACAAACAAACCAAGCTCATAGATACAGAGAACAGATTGGTGGTTGCCAGAGGTAGGAGTTAAGGGGGTGGGAGAAATGGGTAAACTGTTTTTTTTTTTTCTAGTTTTTAAAAAATTGGGGGAAAAAAAAGGACTTCATAGAGAAAGGTTAATTGCATGCTTGGGCAGCAGAGACATGAAATCAGCTTAAGGCAATCTGTACAGAAAGCAAACAAGCTTCTCAAGATTAATAGGATTGTGTGAAAAGCAAATGGAGGCTACCTTGAAGGGACTTCTAGTGGCTAAAATTATGGTGATTTAGACTATAAAAGAACAATTATTGGGGCACAAATTATTGGGGAACAATTATTGGGTGGCTCAGTTGGTTAAATGACTGCCTTCTGCTTAGGTCATGATCCCAGGGTGCTGGGATTGAGCCCCGCTTCAGGTTCCTCGCTCAGCGGGGAGCCTGCTTCTCCCTCTCTCTCTGCCTGGTACTCTGCCAGCTTGTGCTCTCTCTCTGTCTGTATCAAATAAATAAATAAACTCCTTTTAAAAAAGAACAATTATTATTTTTTAAAAGCCCTCAAAATGGATCAGAGACCTAAATATAAGAACTAAAGCTATAAAATACTGAGAAGAAAACATAGATGTAAATCTTTGTAACCTTGGATTTGGTGATGGTTTCTTAGATATGCCACCTAAAGAATAACCAATAAAAGAAAAAAATAGATAAATTGGGCTTCATCAGAATTAAATTAATTTGTGCTTTAAAATTAAATTAAAATATTTGTGCTTCAAAGAACGCTATCAGGAAACTGAAAAGACAATTTGCAGAATGAGAGAACGTATTTGCACATTATGTATTTGATAAACACTTTGGCAGTTTCTCAAAAAGTTAAACATAGAATTACCATATAGCCAAGCAATTCCACTCCTACATATCCAAGAGAATTGAAAACATGTCTACACAGAAGTTTGTGCATGAATGTCCATAGCAGCATTATTCTAAAAGCCAACAAGTAGAAACAACCCAAATGTCCATCAACTGATGAATGGATAAACAAGATGTATATTCATACAATGAAATATTATTCAATCATGAAAAGGAATGAGGTACCGATATGTGCTAGAACATTAATGAATCTTGAAAATAATTAAGCTCAGTGAAAACAGCTAGATTCAAAAGACCACATAGTGTATGATTCCATTTTTATGAAATATCCAGAATGAGCAAAACAATAGAGACAGAAAGTATATTGGTGGTTGCCAGAGATTGGAAGTACAGGGGAGGGGAATTGGGAAATTACTGTCAATGAGTAGTGGGTTCCTTTTTAGGATAATGAAAATGATCCAAAATTAGATAGTGGTGTGGATTTCACAATTCTGTGAATATACCGAAAACCACTGAATTGTACCAGTAAATTGTCTGTATTTTAAGTATATATGAATACACGCACACACATGCACACACACACACACTCTTTTATTGTATGTCAATTATACTTCAAGAAGGCTGTTGGAAAAAATAAGTTTAAAGAACAAATATATATTTGTATATAATGTATACCTCTCTACAGACCACTTCTCACCTCTACCAGCACCACCACTCAAGCCGAACTATCATCTCTGTGAAAACATTCCTCAGTGATCATCCTGCTTCTAATCTTGTCCAGCCCACTGTCCTACCCAAGTCTCTATTGTCTATGCCAAAGCTGAGTCTTCTTTTGAAAATGTAATGAGATCATGTCGTTCACCTGATCAAGATCCTCTGCTGGCTTTCCATCACAGTCAGAGAAGCATCTGACTTAGACGTATGGCTCCAACCAATTTCCCTTGGAAAAATGGTTCCATGGCCAGTAAAATTTTGAAAGTCTCTTTGAAGACAGAATAGTTCTGTCTTGATATATCCTGTCCCTTTTGCCTCAGCCACAAGAAGTCCTTGGATTTGAGAAAGCCTGAGAACAAAGGTCCAAAGTCAGGCACCCACTCAGTGTAGCCAGTTCTGTGCTCTTCCCGCCTAAACTTCTTAGTAACATGTAGTTCAAATAATGGGCAAACTTGATCACAACACTCAGAAGAGCCTGACACTTTCCTGCTCAGGCAAATACCAAGTGTTTATTGAGAATCTCGCTCTGCTCTACTGAGCGCTGTCCTTGAGTATCTGACTCCCAGAGTTCAAGTCCACCTGAAGAAGTTGGTGTGCATTATTCATTTGACAATCATTTGGTTTTCAAGGACCCACTTCTGAAAAAACTATGGGAGGTTTTGTGGAGGAGACAAAGGGGCCCAGATAATCACCAGTGTGGGAGACTCATGAGAACAGGTTCACAGTCAGGAAAGGAAGAAGAGCTTCTGATTTGGACCGATGAAGAACACCTTGCTTCCTCTTACCTTGTCTCCCATCTCCTCTAGGCAACAACTTTGAACTTCTCTTCCTGGGGCTCCACTACAACTCTGCTGCCTCCAAGATGACCAGAAGGCAGTAGACTGGGGTATGACGGAGCCCCTGGGAGAGAAGCTAAAACTTCTCCTCCAGGGGCTTGTTTATTTGTCATTTCCCTGTTTTCAGGAATGAGCAAGTCACCCAATCACGAGACCCAGCAAAACTGTAGGAAGCACTGAGACGTTCAATTGTCTGTTTCAGATCGGGTACAGACCATGTTCCTCCTTCTGCTAATTTTGAGCCTGGGAATGCAGCTTCATCAGACAGTAGGTAAGAACGGGCAAAAGGAGGGAGGTCTGAGGAAGAGGAATAAGCAGTCGCCCCCAGCTGAAGCCAATGATGAGAATGGGGTCCTTAGGCTGAAGTCTTTCTTTGAGAGGTAGTGGGATTGCTCTCTGTTACATGCACAGTAAAAAGAATGGTGCCCAGGTGGCCTGTGCTTGCCCATGTCCCTATCTTACAGAAACAATAACCATTGGGCAGATGAGGAAACTGGAATTCAGAAAAGTTATTTAATTTACCCAAGGTTATGTAGCTAATAGGCGGCACAGGCAAGCTTTCTACGCAACTAATGTCCTTTCTGCTGTACGGGGCAAGGTGATGTTGATAAACAAGAATGGCAGACAGCCCCTAATCTTCCCCCTTTGGAATGGGATTTTGGAATTAAGTTTGACTATAGACATACATTGAATGTTGATACTGGATGTTCACAAAACCAAAAAGTATGTATGATGGATTACGTTGAAGAATTAACCAAAAGGTGAGGTGCCCCAGTGGCTCAGTTGTCAAGTGTGCGCCTTCGGCTCAGGTCACAATCCCCGGGTCCTTGGATCGAGTTCCAAGTGGGGCTCCTTGCTCAGCAGGGAGCCTGCTTCTCTCTCTGCCTCTGCCTGCCACTCTGCCCGCTTATGCGCACGCGCGCACTCTCTCTCTCTGACAAATAAATAAATAAATAAAATCTTAAAAAAAAAAAACGCAAAAAATCAAACACCGAAGACAATATATAGTACAATGTCCTTTTTATAAACAATATATGCCTATAGCTATATATATTGCAATATACTTATATATGTATAGTATATGCATATAATGCATATGATACACATATCATAATGATAGGATATAAGCAGTATATATATGTGTGTGTGTGTGTGTACAGAGCTAGAAAATAAGCCAGAGATTAATAAACACAATATTCAGGATGCTGATTACCTTTGGTGGAGGAAGTAGAGGTATGTCATTAGTAATGTTCTGGTTCTTGGGATAGGTAATGGATTCACGGGAGTTCATTTTCTTTGATTTGATATCCTGTAAAATTTTTTCTGTATTTAAACTTTTATGTTGTAAAAGATGCCACAGGCAGAGAAGACCACATGAAACAAGTGTAAACCATCATGTTGCCGTAGGTGAATGCTTGTAACCAGTCACCCATGTCAAGTGGTAGAACTGTACCAGCCTTCCCTGAAAACATTGCCCTGCCCCGGTCCTACATAATCTCCACCCCCATAACACTCTACTGTCTGCACTTTTCGCCATTAAAAATATTTCCTAAATATCATTAAAAGAAACCTTAGTAAGCACTCAGCAAATGTGCTCTTTATAGTTTCCGAGTCAGCAAATACAGACATCGCTCATTTTAAAGTGAATCTATGTATTTCATTAGGCATGCTGCAATTTATTTAACCAGTCCTTTATTGAGAGAAATTACGGTTATTTAAAAAACAATCATTTCTTGCTAGATTAATACTTGAAAAAAATGTGTTTCCTAAAGACTGTGGTGAAGACTGACTCTGAGTATGACCCACATAAACCATTCACCATGAACTCTTTCCTTACTTGCCTTCCTGTGGGTGCTCTGTTCTGTTGTCTATCAAACACTTAAAGTTTGAAGAGAAAAATTGGCAGAATACATTTTCATTTTGTTGTTTAAACATTTATTTATTTTCAAATTGACATACAGCAACTTTTAGTCTTTTTACTAGAAACATCTACGAGTTTTTGGCAAACGTGTGATCATATAAACAGCGCCACAATCAAGATCCAGAACAATTCCACCACTTGCCAAGAAAACAAACACAAAACACTCCCCAACTCTTAAAGTGAGGTACCCACTGATCTAGTCTCTGTCCTATAGTTTTAAATTTTCCAGATAATCCCATTTATGGGATCCCATAAATGGGATTATCTGCTACATACCTAGAGACATGTTTTGTCTGGCTTCTTTCACTTAGCATAAAGCAATTGAAGATTGTATTCATTCATTCATTCATTCATTCATTCATTAGAGAGAGAGAAAGCACAAGCAGGCAAAGTAGCAGGCAGAGGGAGAGGGAGGAACAGGCTCCCCAGTGAGCAAGGAACCTGATGTGGGGTTCAATCCCAGGACCCCGGGATCATGACCTGAGCTGAAGGCAGATACTCCGACTGAGCAACCCAGGTGCCCCATCATAACGCAACTGAGATTTACCGACGTTTTTATATGTATCAGCAGCTCATTTCTTTCTGTTGCTCAGTAGTATTCCCTTATATGTATAGACCAGATTTTGCTTATTCATTCCCCAGCTGAGGGACTTTTGGGTTGTTTCCTGTTTTTGGCAATTATGAATCAAGTTACTATAAGTGCTAATGTATACATTTTTGTTAGAACATACGTTTTCATTTCACTTGGGTAAATACTTAGGGGTGGGATCGCTGGGTCATGTGGTAAGTATATACTTAACTTTGTAAGAAACCACCAAACCTCTCCATAGCAGCTGGACTTCTTTGCATTCCCAGCACTCCAGTTGTTGCACATTCTTGGCAGCCCTTGGTATTGACGTTTTTGTGTTTTATAAAGTCATTTTAATAGGTGTGTTGAAGTATCTCTTTGTGCCTTACTTTGCATTTTCCTAGTATGTAGTGATGATGAGCATATTTTCACATGGCAATTGGACATATCCATATGTCTTCTTTGGTAGAGTTTGTATTCAAACTATTTGACCATTTTTAATTGGTTTGTTCATTTTGTTACTAAGTTTTAGAGTTCTTTGTATAATCCAGATACAAGTCCTTTAACAGATGTATGATATGCACGTATTTTCTCTCAGTCTGTGGCTCATCTTTCCATTCTCTTAACAGTGTCTTTGCTGTGTAAGCAAAGATTTTAAGTTTGGTGGAATCCAGCTTATCTTTATTCTTACATGGACTGTGCTTCTGGTATCATGTCTGAGAACTCTGCCCAAGCCAAGCTCTCAAAGATTTTCTCCTATGTTTTCTTCTAAACACTTCATAATTGTACATTTTACATTTTAGATTTATGATCCATCTTGAGTTAATTGTCATAGAAGATATAAAGTATGGGTTGAAGGTAATTCTTTTTCTTTTCCGTGGATGTCCAGTTTCTTCAGCCTCTTTTGTTGAAAATATCCTCTCTTTATTGAATTGCCTCTGCACCTTTGGCAAACATCAATCGGCCATATTTGTGTGGCTCTATTTCTGGACTCCATTCTGCAGTCTGTTCTTTGTGTGTACGCTTTCCCTCATAGCACACTCTTCTGATTTCTGTAATGTTGTAATTCTTTCTTTCTTCTGTTTTTATTTCAAAACCTGAGGACATCTTGTAACCCAGACATGTTTAAGGGGAAATATTCATTTCTGTATTTTGTCATGTCTTGGAGGAAAAGTAACTCCAATTATTATTCCTTTTATTGATTTTTTAAAATATTTTATTTATTTATTTGTTAGAGAGAGAGAGCGAGCGAGCACAGGCAGACAGAGAGGCAGGCAGAGGCAGAGGGAGAAGCAGGCTCCCCGCCGAGCAAGGAGCCCGATGTGGGACTCCATCCCAGGACGCTGGGATCATGACCTGAGCCGAAGGCAGCCACTTAACCAACTGAGCCACCCAGGCGTCCCCCTTTTATTGATTTTTTTCCTTCTTTCTTCATCCTCCAGGGAGGGATAAAAGCCAGGGGGCCACATGACCATGGTGATACTTGAGGTCACTCTGGGGTGGGGACCACACCTTGGGTCACTCCACTTAATCTATCTTCAAGCTCTGAAACTACTTCTTCAGACCCCTGAAGTATACAAAGCAGAACAATCAGGCTGCAGAAAGGATTTCTAAGAGATGACATGTCCCCATGCAGTATTCCTACAAAGAGGAGCAGATGAGTCGGAGCCCAGAGCAGGCTTCTATCCTAAAGTAACAACTAGAGCTTCTGAAGGCTGTGGTTGTGTCAAGCAGACCCCACCTTTCAAGTTCAACTTCTGTTATATAAAAAACTTCAACTTCTGTTATTAAATGGAAAAAAAAAGTATAAAATTAGCTTGAAGGGGAAGCTATCTTGGGAGGTAATGCAAATGATTTGTTTTGTGTTTCTGGAGACATGACAGTTGCTGACTCCTATAGATGCCTGATTGCAAATGAAAGACAGTTTCCCTAAGAACTTTCAGAAATTCTCCAGCATTACTGAAGCCAGCTGCTTTCATTTGCTTAAAGAAAATGCATGTTTGGATTTTTCATGCCCTGGCCAAATGTGTTACCCTTTAATTTACTCAGGAAGACCAAACGAATGGGAAAACCTGCTTTGTTTTGCTTTTGTCTGCTTAATTTTGTAGTTGCAGAAACTTTCCAATTTTCTTTGTCTCATAACTTCAGGAGTTCAATGCTAGGTTGAAGCTTAATATAATAACCCCTGATTTCAAGCTGTATTACAAAAGTATAGTCATCAAAATAATATGGTATTGGCATAAAAACAGACATATAACTCAATCAAATGGAATAAAGAACCCAGAAACACACACACACACACACACGCCCACACAAACCAAATATATTTTCCTTACCATAAACTTGAAAAGAGTATCTATCTCCTTCATGGATGTAATATATACACGCCAGTGGATACATGGTCGTATCTGCAGAGTTCTTAGTATAGACTTTCAAGACACAGAGATACGAACTGGAATTCCAACTCCATGAGCTACCACTCTTGACCTTGGGCAAGTTGTATCACTTCTGTAAGCCTAAGTTTCACCATCCGTGAGATAGGCATGATAACTTCTGCCTTGCGGAGTTTGGGGAACATCAAAGGAGATGATGAAGTAAAGATTAGCCCAGCGTCTTCCTCACTGTGTTTAATAAATGTTGAGGATTACTCTGCTTCCCAGTGAGAGCCCAAGTGCAGGTTCATGTTATAAGTAAGCTTCTCAGACAGTGACGTCCATATGAACCACCTCAGCTTTGTTAAAAGGTGGAGTCTGCTTCTCTAGGTCTGAGGCCGGGCCTGAGATTTGAAATCCCTCCTTGCTTCCAGGTGAAGCTGAGGACATGTCGAAAGGCGGGATCATAAAAGATATTTGCCTGTGCAGGTATTTTATTTATCTAACTGATGGTTCCTAACACTCTGCACATTAGAAGCTTCCAAGGAAATTTTTTTTAAAAATGGAGGCTGTCCTCACAAAAGGATTAGAATTTCTATTTAAAGAATCCAAGGTGGGGCCTGGTATTTTTTTAAAAAGCCTCCTGAGTGATTCCAATAATGGCCATAATTGAGGCACTCTGTTTAGTGACTGTGATGTGCATCCAGGCTTGAGAAACATGTCTTCATGCAGTTGTTTGCAACTGTAATTTTATTGCCTCTGTAATTTACAATAAGTAAGAATAATTTAGGATCTTAAAAGCATATTGCATTTCCTGATCTCATTTTTATGGGGTAATCAAGCTCTCAGCTTTGCACATCTTAGAAGATTTAATTGAAAAAAATTACACCAAATAACAATGAATCCTCTAGTTTTCTGAGCTACTCAGATATTTGATTCAGGTTTGCTAACTACTCTTTCCTCTTATGAACATTAGCTGAAAAATATCACCTGCCTTAGAGGTGACACACTTTATACCTACAACCCCTACACACATTCTGCACAAAGCAGAGGAGACAAGAAGCAAGCAGAAAATGGACTTTTGTCAAAGGCCCAGAGTGTAAAGAGGGGAGTTCTGCTGTCTTCTATGGGGAGTTCCAGAGGAAGTTACAGACGTTCTCTCTCTCATGAGAAGAAAGCCTAAGTGCGGTACATAAATTTGCTAAATAAATTCAATAGAGGCAACACCCAAGGTCCTCTGACACTTATATATCAGACTTAGCAACTGAACTTACTTGCAAATCCCATTTATCTTCCCTGCTTCCTGCTGTATCATGTGTAAAAAAAAAAAGAAAAAAGTGAATTCCTGAACCTGGCACACAGAAGACGGTTGCTTATGTATTTGATGAATGAGTAAGCAAATATTCAGGCCAGAGTGGATTTGGTAGCGGATAGCTCTTTCTTGGTTAAAAGAGGACTTAATAACTCAAAGTTTGGAGATGACTCCTATCAGAAAGGGACCTACCCTTAAGAGGTCCTGTTAGGGAGACCCAGAGTGAGAGTTACGACGAGTGGATTTCATGAAATGGAATCATGCAGGAAATTCGGAAGCACAACTCTATTCACCTGTGTCACCTCACAGTCTCCTCAACCCGTCCAGGCAAATACGGGCGTGCCCAGCAGTGTTTGAGCTAGAAGCACTCGTGTTCTAGACCTGCCCCTGCCCCAGCCTGCTGCCAGATGTGAATTCCTTCCTGTACTGCAAATCTGTCAGAAAGGCATATTAATGTTCTAGTGATGGTGAAAGCAGGGCTTGCAGGCAAAATGTAAACTCACCCAGTTGTTCTTGATAAAGCTCAAGTTTGGGCGTAACTACCAACTGCGCTGTGTGATGATTAAGAATGCCAGCCAGCTTGTGCGACATGGGCAAGTTGCAGTCTGATGAGAGGAAGACAGAAGTGAGTATGGTTAGGCTCATCCTCTCTTACTTCTCCCTCTTGCTGCCATGTGCCAAACTGTGGGAGGTACTGTGTGCTAGGCACTAAAGATACCAAAACACTCAGCCTGGCCACTACCTTCAAAGTCTTGCAGGATTGTAGGAGGAGAAGCTCTGGTCAGAAGAGAATTGCAGTGTGAACCATTTAAGCAACAGGAAACCCAAAATCTACTAGTACTTTAAAACCTATTGCCCAGGGGGGTCCTGGGTGGCTTAGTCAGTTAAGCGTCTGCCTTTGGCTCAGGTCGTGATCCCAGGGTTCTGGGATGGAGCCCTGCATTGCAGCTTCTCCCTCTCCTGCTGCCCCTCCCCCTCAAATTGTGCTCTTTCAAATAAATAAATAAAATCTTTCAAGAAAAAAAATCTGTTGCCCAGGATGGTCAGGGAATGGGCTGTCCTGGTTAATAAAATATCGCAGTTAATAAAGAATGGCCGTCGGGGTGCCTGGGTGACTCAGTGAGTTAAGCCTCTGCCTTCGGCTC
>RCUC01170998.1:0-21978 GCA_003697995.1 Taxidea taxus jeffersonii | reverse complement strand
TGACTTATGCCTTGCATTCACAAGGTGATCCTGGTGAAGATGTACCATCTCTCTTTGCATCAATTTTCCCTTCTACAAAACGGTTGGGTGGGGCCTTCGAGACTGGTGGTGTACACTGGTGAGGTTATGGCTATGCTATTCATACTGCATTATTTATGACCTAGATTCTAATTTTCCATTACCAAGTATCAGCACAATATGTAGTAGTGGTCTGTGTCCTACCCACGCCTGCACGTGCACACGCGCCCACACACACAATTCAGTGATGTCTCCCCGGGATCTTTTATTATAAAGGGAACAACACTAAGTTAAATAAATTGAGAACAGACATAAGCTCTTGGCCAAATTCTTAAAATGTTTTCTTGTTGACATTGGTTAGCAATTGAACTGTCCTGTCCATTACCGATTCTTAAGGATTATTTTTCTGTGTCTTTACAGAAGTCCTTCATGTCCACGGCAAGTTACTTGGGAAATAAAGGTAAAAGAAGGCACCTTTTAAAAATCACCTGCAAGTACTCCACCCAGAAACACCACTCTTAACACTTTGGTGTCTATCTTGCTGGTGTTTTGTTGTTGGATTTAGGAGGCAAGCAGATGTGCTGAGATTCCAGTCTGAGGTGTTTTGAGGCCCTGTTGTCAAAACATCCAGCCTTCCCCCATCTGAGGTGAGTCTGTTTTCCTAAACCTCAGTTGCACAGAGAAGAGCTGGGAGCCAAGAAGTAGGCAGAGAGGGAGGGGCTTAGACCAGACAGAGGAAGGTATGCAGGGGGGAGTGTGCCTCTCTTCAAAAGAAGCAGGAACGCCAGTGGGTGGTGTGGGGGTCCCGGAGACACCAAACTTGGGACACAGACTACCAGGTAGCTGGGGAAGAAGGTCAGGGAAGAGCAGGCATCTGCCCTGAGACTGCCTACCTAGAGCTGAGGGTGGAGAAGCAGGTCCCCATGGGGAGGCTGGCTTCCCGCAGACACAGCCCCATCCTTGGGGTCTAGGCAGCCAGTCCCATTTGTAGCCGATACAAATTTCGGTCCCTCTTGTTTGAGGGGTACAGTTAAAAGAACAAGAGGAAAGGAGAACGCCGCTTTTTCAGAAGAAAACCAATGAAAGGGAAGGCATGGAGAGAGGACAAGAAACATTAAAGAAATATGGCTAAAAAACCCAGGTCCTATCTGCGCTTCAGAGTCCTGTCCCTGCTCATCCCATCCTTAGGAGCTTGAGGGGATGGGGCGTAGGAACGGGGTTGACCATCTAGACTTGCGTCCAGATTGGCCTTCTCTTGCACCTGCTTTGAGTCTTACTAGTGAAAAGCCTCACAAAGTCATGGGATTACAGCGGCCTCGGGTCAAATGCAACCATGCGACTGAGGGAGGGTTGCGAGACCTTGACTCTTTCTTCATGTGTAAAATGGGCCTAATGCTGTCTAGACCATACATTGCTCCAAGAATGAAATGGAACCGTAGTGGGTTAAAGAGTGTTCCCCAAATATTTATGAGCCCCTGGAGCCTCAGAATATGACCTTATTTGAAGTAGGGTACTTGCAGGTGTAATTAATTAAGAGGAGGTCATCCTGGATTCGAGTGGGCAATAATCCAATGGCTGGTGTCCTTCTAAGAAGAGGAAGGGACATTTGAAGATGCACATAAAGAAGGTCATGTGAAGAAGGAGACAGAGATTGGAGTGGTCAGCTACAAGCCCAGAATGCCAAGGCTTGCCGGAATCTGCTAAGAAAAGGCAAGGGAGCTTTCTTCCCTGAAGCCTTCACGGGGACTGTGGCCTGATTGCACACGTCTGTCGCCTCCAGAAGTGTTAGAGCACTGTGAGTCCAGTGTCTGTGTTTGAAGCCACCCCGTGTGTGATAACTGCTGACGACAGCACTGGGAAACTCACAGAGCTACCTGTGTACGGTTCCAGGCGCAGAGCGAGAACATGCTGGCGTTCTTTCCCACCCTCCTCCTACCACTAAGCCTGTACCTGCTGCCCCAGGGACATGGTTCAAGGAGTACCTGAGGGCCAAGAAGCCATGCTTAAAAGCAAAACCAAAACTTCTCAGTAGGCTGGGCCTCGGTCAGTTCCTCACAGCCAGTTTTGGTTTGAATTACCCTCGTGTTACAAGAAAGCCTGAGCTGGGTGGAAAGGGTATCTTTTCCTCCCTCGCCTCAAGTACCTTAAGTGATGGTTTTTCATGACCCATCCTCGTATGGCCCTCTGCCAGCCAGAAGGAGTCCTGCCTTGGAGCTGCTGCTTGTTGTAGTGCTCAAGGCATAACCTACGTTTGTTTTCTTTTGTTTTGGCTATTTGTTGGCTTCTAGGAGGGGATCTGGCGCAAGAGCAACTGCTTGTTGTATTTTCCTTTGCGTCTTTCCCTGAGGAGAGCTGCCAAGTTCTGCTGCGAGTATCTAGTAGGCTGAGACTTTCTTGAGCTGGTGTTGCAAATGATGACGAGGCCGCCACAGCTGGGTAAGTGTGGGCAGACTTTCACGCCACACCACTGGGGGCAGGAGGAAATCTGCCTTGGCAGTTGTGCTCACAGACACCAACAAGCTCATTTCTGGCTGTCTTCAAAAGAGGGATTTCTCCTCCTTGCTCATCTACTTATTATTCATGTTAGAAAGTTTTAGGAGATAGGTTTTTTGGTTTTTTTTCTGCATGGTAATAAATGCGCAGTGAAAAAGAAACAAACTATCTTGAGATTGTCTCTCAGCTTACCATTTGGGGAGGATTATTGGAACTTCAAAATTTGTGTCTTTTTTTTTTTCTCTTTTTTTACAATAGATATCTGTTTGTGGTTATCCCTCCAGCAGCAATCACCATTCCAGGTGAGCCAGTGTTTACAAGCTATGCTCTAAGATAAGCTGTTTAAAACACAGAAGAGCAACAACAAAAATGCACCTACAATTAAATTAACTTATAATACAGGCAACCATTATTTAAAAAAAAAAACAACATGATTCGATCAGAGCAAGTTTAGGTAAATGAGAGAAACCTGCAGCCTCCGTTCTTTATTGCTCACTGCCTGCGTGCAGATAGTAGAACAGAGATGACTATGGATTCTTATGGGAGAGTGTTGAAAGGAGCGCTTGAGTGAAATTGCCTACAAATAAGTCCTTCTAGCACTGAACTCCCATGGTTCTGTGGAATGGAATCACAGATATCCGTTGACAAAATGCACAGCAAGAATACTCAGTGTCAACCATAATCAGACATAGTCTCGGGAGTCAAATGCCAATTGATTGGATATTCTCCAAGCTTCCTTCCAGGCCTGAGAGTCAAAGAGTGGATGAATCATATTGCTCTCGTCTCTCAGAAGTGTTCTATGCCTGGTCTCATTGAACTCTCACTACCAGCAGCTCTTCCTTACCTGCAGCTTCCAGGTGTCTTCTCCCCATATTTTTCTTGTGTGTGAGCCTTCCCGTTCAGCCAGAGCTCTTCCTGGGCAAGGACTGCACCTTTTAGGTTTTCTCATTCCCAAATGCACAGTGCATAGGGTGACGCGAGGGAATCTGGAAGTTTATCCAGCCCCAATTAGCTCAATGCCTTCCAGCCCTCTCTAACCCCTCTAAGGGCTTGTTCCCACTTCTTATTTTCCAGACCTCTGTTATCAAACCCCTCTGCTTCTTAGTTTTCCTCCCTTGGCTCTGAGACATTATAGTGGGGAAGCTTCTCATACTCTTAGGACCATTTCTTCTTTGCCTTCTCTTGTCTCCTATGCCTGCTCTCCTAATTTGGGGGCATTCATCAGACTTCAGACCTTTTTCTCTAACCTGTGTTTTTATAGTCTCCCCATAAGAAAGTTGATTCATTCCCCAATGTGAATTAACATTTGCATACTGGAATAACTTTTTTATCTTTATCTCTATCACTGAATTGTGTCCCAAACTTTAGGCTTTCATTTTTCTTGAATTGTTTCAATTCCTTCATGACTCAAACCCAATTTATTTCATAGAACCCAGCTCTAAAACCTGGCTCCTGATCTAGTATTTCCTTCGTCTCACCCTTCTGCTGTGGTATTAGTATGGTCTTAATTGTCAGGTCTCAAAACCACAGTCCATTGTCGCTTCTCCTTCTTTCCTGAATGGATGATCACTTGTTAATTGCTTTGTCAATTGTTTTGTGAATTGCCTTGTAATAAGTTTCTCCTTCCTCTGCCTTTCTTCCCTTCTCTGACCCTGAATCAGGGACTTTACCAAATATTTGAATTAATACCATGACCCTCTAATTGAGTGACTGGCGTTCCATTTCACTCCTTCAGTTCTATACAGATTTTTTTTTTTAAAGATTTAAAAAAGAACAACAACAACAAAAAAACAACCCACCAGCTTTAATCTATTTTAAACACTCCTTTTAGTAACTGTCACTCTCTCTTCCTGGCAGCTCTACCTGGCATTAAGCCCTTGATATTTTTGGCTCAACCTATAATTCCAGTGTAGATATGCTACTCCCAGTCCCCCTCAACAAGCTCTGTGTGTGTGAACCTCTGAGATTATTTCTAACATTTCTTCAGGGCCTCAAGAGTAGTTCCAACTCTCCAAAGTGCACTCATCTTAGAAGTATCCTTCCACTGGTCAGCTTCCGTGGTTTGGGTATTCCTATGCAACACCTTTCACATCACTTCTCACCATTTTTCCTGTGTACAGAATTTTGGCTTTCTGACTATGACATCATGTCTTCAAGGGCAGGAACCCTTTCTTACATGAACCCTTTTCTTGATTCCCCACTTTGATTTTAATTGATTCCCTAATTTGAAGACTTGCAAAAAGTGGGAGCATAGTATTTGTTGGCTAAAAAGTTGAGATGCAATTTGAATTTAAGTTAAACTTGAACTGAGTTTAAATAGACTATCGTCTTCTAATGCCTTGCTCAGAGACCATGCCGTCAAAAGAAACAGCTTCCTTAGTGACCTGGGGACCAGCAAAGGCAGGGCAGCAATCTGAGCAGGACTTTTCACCAATCTAAAAAGAGTAGCTTTTGCTTCTTCTCTCTCTCAAGCCTGAGAACTTGTGAGTGAGAGACCCTTCATGACTCTTCATAGAGGCGCCAAAAAATGTTCTCAAATCTTTTACCCTATGCTGTTCTGTTCTATTTTATACCACGATGACATCTCAACTGCTAGGTTGTGTTCATGGGCAGAATTGTTAAGAATTAACCAGAAATTAATTAAGAATTATCCGGAAATGAAGAAATTCAGCTAAACTGATCATGTGATTGAAAACTGGTTTTTTTCTGCTCATATTCCAGTGTGCCCCTTCGAGGGTAGCTTGCCTGAGAACAGATAGCTACAGTGAGTGTCCTGTCTGATGAAAGCTCTAGCCCAAGCAGCTCATATGTAAGGAATATACAATTAAGATAAAAACAAAAAGCTGTGCAGACCTGGACAGTAAGATACTTACATCCAAACCAAGGTGAATTTTAAAAGGGGAGACTGAAGAGGAGGCATGTTTGTTTGAACACATTCATTTCATCTCATGGTGAAGAGTCATCTCTATGCTCTTTTGGCCAAAGGAGATCCTTACATATCGATGCTTTATAAATTATCCTTGAGTTAATTAATTTTGGCAGTGTACTCCATAAGTTCTCCAAATAAACTCTTTCAGGCTTTGCCAGCCTGAATAGAAAAGAGTTCATACTTTCCTAATATTGAAGGTTTCCAGAACCTGCTCTTTCAGAAAATGTCATTTTCCTAAGGCACCCAGAGGGCAAAGATCTCATTGAGATGGACTGGCCTTTTGAGAGAGGTTGGTGAGGGGCTTGGGGTTCCTATGGGAACATTTTTTGGGGAGATAACCTTGTAAATAATCCTACTAAAGAGATGTTCTTTTAATCTCCCATCTCTTGTGGAAGCACTTCCTTCAACATGCACCTTTGCTCAAGCAATTTTAAGGGGGCAGGTGATGTCCATTAGCAGCCCATTCCACTGTCAGTGACTTAAACTGATGAAAATTTCTTTCTTATTTGGGGCCAAAATTATTAACCAAATTAAGTTTTCTGTTTCTCCAATAGACAACGGAGTCAACTTGGGGGCCAGTAGTCTCAGAGTATGATGCTAAATTGCCATGCATGCACTCATTCATCTGTCCATTCAGGGAACAGTCATAATTGGTTATAAACACTCATGAAACACACTATACACACACACGCAAACACGCAAACACACACAAAGAAAAAGAAAATTATTATAAGGACCTAACACAGTTCAAAGAACTCTTGTTCTAGCACAGAAGACAGATGGGTAACCATTACTATATGGAGGCAAGTGCTATTAACACTAGTTAATGGCAGATAACAATTAAGGCAAGAGGAACAGCTTAGAGCAGTTAGGAAAGGCTTATCTCCTTCTGTTGAAGACAGAAGAAGGCCACTTAAGGAAATATTTATGACCCAGGACAGTTTCTTTGAGCTCAAGTAGAAACTGAGATAGAGGGAAAATAAGATTAGGCAAGATAAAGTAAGATCAGATATGAGAGATTTAGACTCTCAGAGCCCCTGTGAGGACCTAGTCACAGAAAGCACATGTATTATTTCTATGACTGAGGCAGGAGGGACCAGATCACAAAGGGTTGTGTAGTCCACGCCAAGGCCTTATAAATAGCGGGAGCTATTGAAGTCTTTTCAGCAGGAGTGTCATGGTCACATTTGGTAATTCCATGTTCAGGAGATTCTTCTGCCTATAGGTAAACCAGGGCTCATTCATTCAGCCAGTATTATCAGAGTGTCAAAGTCCTACCAGACATGGCTCTAGGAACTGAAGGATAGTAGTACGTGAAACAAAGATCTCAGTCCTTTTAGTGATTATATTCTTATGGAAGACAGCAGCTGATAGTCTAATATAAACAAATGAGTACATTATATGGTGTGTCGGGTGGGAATGAGTGCCTGGGAAAAGAGGAGAGTTGGGCATGCTGGAGAGAGACGTGTTGCTCCTGCAATCTGCATGAGTCAGTCTCACCAGAGAGAGCAAGGGAAGTCTCTGGATGTGGTGAGGTGCACCCTGGCAGCAAGGTCAGCCCTTGGGCAGTGGATCTGAGAAGAAGCCCACAGGCCTGGGAGCAGGCTTAGGGCTGTTTAGAGATTTCCAGAGTCCCAGGAACCCAGACTGTAATGGGTGGTGGGGTCGGGAGCGCCAGATGACACTCTCAGTTCTGTAAACACCTCACACTGCAGGGAGAGGCGTGGCCACTGTTGGGTCTTCTAAAGCACGGGGCTCAAGGCAGGTGTCTCTCTTGCCTGGGCTACTAGACAGATTTAGGATTTTATTCTCAGTGAAATGCTGAGTCATCAAAGGATTTTGAGCGGGAAGCTCTGCTTCAGTATAAGGAGGAATGACAAGAATTAAGGTGATAACAGTGGGGTGGTAACAAGAAAGGCGTCATCCAGAAGTATCCCAGCTCAGGATGAACAGGCCTGGGGGATGGACTGGATTTCCAAGAGAAGAGATGTGTAAGTTTAAGATGACACATGCAAGAGTCTGGCTTGAGGTGGCTGTTATTATTATTGGCATTATAGGAGAATGGGGCACAAAGAGTTTTGATAAAGTGTCCAGGGTCTTAAAGGCTCATAATTTCTAGACCCAGGATTTGAGCTCAGATGTGTCTGACTTTAGAGTGTGAGATCTTATCCATTGCCCAGAAGATACCAGCCCTAGAAGGTTGGAAAGTACCTTCCTAACAGTGTCTATCTCTCTCTTGGCCAAAGGAGGCATTGTACAAGGAAAGTACCCTCGGATGGGCAAAGAAGAGAGGGAAGTTACAGCCAGAGAGGGGTGAGCCAGACATCCTTTCTGTTGCCGGAGCATGTCACACGCTCTTGTTTGAACTCCAGAAATAAGGATGCTGGGCAAGTGTAGCATTAGGATGATACCTTGTCTGGGTGCATTTGCATTTTCAATAAGGGACAGGGTCTTCAAGTCCAGCTAAGGTCCACATTTCCCTATGGAAAGCACTTGATAGGGCTTCCAGTTGCCACCTGCTGATATGTCCCTCCTTAAAATGAGAACAAGACTACACCCCACTGTGCACCTCACAGTCTCTTCTAGCTACTGCCTCATTGCTCGCTCCCATTGTAACACTCTTCTCTGAAATGTTGCCTGTATTCTCTTGTCTCTGCACCCTTACCCTTATGTTCTCTCCACTTTACACAGGCTCTCCTCTGCACCAATCCCCGACGTCCTGTTTGGCAGGCCCACTCATGACCTCCACACTGCTAATGCCATCTCTCAGCGGCATTTGGCTCAACCGAGCACTGTCTCTTTATAGCACTGCCTTTTAAGCTCTTTCATAATACTTGAGGTATGGTGAGGCCAACAGATCAGGAGATAACTGCTATTGGAAAAAAAAAAAGTTTGTTTTGTTCTCAAACCCAGAGAGAAGGAGGCATGCCACACTTTAGGGGCCACACAGGGAGGCATCAGGGTGGGACAGGAGGCAGAGCAGAAGAGGAAATGTGGCCAGAAGTCTTTATTGTGGTTTCCACAAGGAGTGGGCAAGCAGGGTAGGCAGGCTTCAATTGTCTAGTTTGCAATAGTTCATCAGGATTTGGAACATAGGGGCTGCCCCTTGTGTGGTACCTGGCCCTGGGGAGGTTAGGGCAGTAAAGGAGGTGGTTGAAGGGAGGGGTTCTCAGTTGCTTCATTTGCATTTGAAAGGCCTCCCCGGGGTGAGTTGTTTACTATCTCTAGGAACTGGCTAATCCTGGGAGAGGCAACCCTGCAGGACCAGCAAGCATCAGAATACAGAAAATAAAAGACTTGATTAATTTCCATTTTTGCCCTTTTTGTCGATCTTTGCCCTCCCTCCCAAAGATCCCTGCACATTGGAATCACCCACATCTCAATCCTTGGACACTTTTTCTGTTGTGTGTCTCTTGTGGTAATGTCATGCAGCTCCCTGGCATTAAGTAACATGTAGCCATTGAGGACTCCCAAGTTTATCTCTACCCCAAACTCTAGACTATCTGTTATCCAACTGCTTACTAAACATCTTCATGTGAATGACTAGAGTCTCAAACCACATACTGATTTCTGCTCCCTAAACTGTTTTTCCCCATTTTCTCTAGTTTAAAGTTAGCACTTTGCTTCTCCTAGAGCTGTTCAGCCTGAGGAGTAGCCCTATGGTCTTGCACACATTTAGTGGCCCACAGAGCTGCTCTCAAGGAACATAGGCTGTGGACGCCATCTTGGTGCTCTCCCTCTGCCTTGCTTCCACTCAGCAGTATGATCCAGAAGAAAGATGATATGGTCATCTGGAACCCAGATTTTTGTGACTGACCCCAGAGAACACCTACAGATTTTCTGGCCTTGGTAGCCAAAAGGACTTACAGTTCCAGCCCACAGGACTGTATTATTTGCATATTTCACAAGCTGCTGTCTAAGGATCTGACTTTCAACCAACCTGAATCTAGGTGCTAAGATCCTCCTCTTTGGACTACTGACAGGTCTTGGCATATCCTCCACTGCTGGGATCTATTAAAAATAAAATCAACTGCTTAGACAAGCACAAAGGTTTGCAGGACAACCAAGAACTGAGGCATGGTTGGACATCAAGTTTCATCTCCTATATAAGATCAGTTCTTCAAGACTGGGAGAGGGAGTTGTTTCATCTACTGTGTAGAGACACAGAGAGTCAGGCAAAATGAAGTAACTAAGGAATATATTCCAAAGTCTTCAAGAAATAACGTCGGGGGACGCCTGGGTGGCTCAGTTGGTTAAGCAGCTGCCTTCGGCTCAGGTCCAATGATCCCAGCATCCTGGGATCGAGTCCTGCATCAGGCTCCTTGCTCAGTGGGGAGCCTGCTTCTCCCTCTGCCTCTGCCTGCCTCTCTGTCTGCCTGTGCTCACTCTCTCTGACAAAAAAAAAAAAAAAAAAAAGAAATAACGTCGGAAATATTGGACAGCCATGCACAATAGAATGAAACTGGACCACTCTTTTACACCATGCACAGAAATTAATTCAAAACGGATTAAAGACTTGAGTCTAAGACCTGAAACCAAAAAAGTCCTAGAAGAAAACCTAGGCAATGAGCTCCTTGACATTGGAGTTGATGATGATTTTTGAATCTGACACCAACCAAAACCAAAAACAACAAAAGCAAAAATTAAACTAAAAAAGTATCAAACTAAAAAGCTTCTGCACAGCAAAGAAAATCATCAATAAATTTAAGTCAACCTACTGAATGGGAGAAATATTTGCAAATCATATATCTGATAAAGGGTTAATATTAATCCAAAATACCTAAAGAACTCATACAACTCAATAGTAACACACACACACAGAGTCAAAATAAAAATGGGTAGAGGATCTGAATATTTTTCATAAAAAGACAAATAACCAACAGGTTCATGAAAAGATGCTCAACATCAGTAATCATCAGGGAAATGCAAATCAAAACCACCATGAGTTATCACCTCACACTTGTTAGAATGGCTAGTATCAAATAGATAAGAGATAACAAGTGTTGGTGAGGATGTGGAGAAACGGAAACCCCTGTGCACGCTGGTGGGATTCTAAGTTGGTACAGCCACTGTGGAAGACAGCGTGGAGGTTCCTAAAAAAAAATGATAAATAAAAAATAAAACTACCATGTGATCCAACAATTCTACTTCTGAGCATTTATCTGAAGAAAATGAAAATGCTAACTCAAAACAATATTTATGAAAAAAAAAAGATATATATGCCCCAAGTTCATTGCAGTATTACTGCAGTATTATTTACAATAGCCAAGATATGAATCAACCTGTGTGCATGTGGGTATGTGTGCACGCGTAATGGAATATTACTCTGCCAAAAAAAGAATGAAACTTTGCTATTTGCAACAACGTGGATGGACCTCAAGAGTATTATTACACTAAGCGAAATAAGTCAGAGAAAGATGAATGCTGTATGGTTTCACTTATGTGTGGAACCTAAAACAAACAAACAAACAAACAAACCAAGCTCATAGATACAGAGAACAGATTGGTGGTTGCCAGAGGTAGGAGTTAAGGGGGTGGGAGAAATGGGTAAACTGTTTTTTTTTTTTTCTAGTTTTTAAAAAATTGGGGGAAAAAAAAGGACTTCATAGAGAAAGGTTAATTGCATGCTTGGGCAGCAGAGACATGAAATCAGCTTAAGGCAATCTGTACAGAAAGCAAACAAGCTTCTCAAGATTAATAGGATTGTGTGAAAAGCAAATGGAGGCTACCTTGAAGGGACTTCTAGTGGCTAAAATTATGGTGATTTAGACTATAAAAGAACAATTATTGGGGCACAAATTATTGGGGAACAATTATTGGGTGGCTCAGTTGGTTAAATGACTGCCTTCTGCTTAGGTCATGATCCCAGGGTGCTGGGATTGAGCCCCGCTTCAGGTTCCTCGCTCAGCGGGGAGCCTGCTTCTCCCTCTCTCTCTGCCTGGTACTCTGCCAGCTTGTGCTCTCTCTCTGTCTGTATCAAATAAATAAATAAACTCCTTTTAAAAAAGAACAATTATTATTTTTTAAAAGCCCTCAAAATGGATCAGAGACCTAAATATAAGAACTAAAGCTATAAAATACTGAGAAGAAAACATAGATGTAAATCTTTGTAACCTTGGATTTGGTGATGGTTTCTTAGATATGCCACCTAAAGAATAACCAATAAAAGAAAAAAATAGATAAATTGGGCTTCATCAGAATTAAATTAATTTGTGCTTTAAAATTAAATTAAAATATTTGTGCTTCAAAGAACGCTATCAGGAAACTGAAAAGACAATTTGCAGAATGAGAGAACGTATTTGCACATTATGTATTTGATAAACACTTTGGCAGTTTCTCAAAAAGTTAAACATAGAATTACCATATAGCCAAGCAATTCCACTCCTACATATCCAAGAGAATTGAAAACATGTCTACACAGAAGTTTGTGCATGAATGTCCATAGCAGCATTATTCTAAAAGCCAACAAGTAGAAACAACCCAAATGTCCATCAACTGATGAATGGATAAACAAGATGTATATTCATACAATGAAATATTATTCAATCATGAAAAGGAATGAGGTACCGATATGTGCTAGAACATTAATGAATCTTGAAAATAATTAAGCTCAGTGAAAACAGCTAGATTCAAAAGACCACATAGTGTATGATTCCATTTTTATGAAATATCCAGAATGAGCAAAACAATAGAGACAGAAAGTATATTGGTGGTTGCCAGAGATTGGAAGTACAGGGGAGGGGAATTGGGAAATTACTGTCAATGAGTAGTGGGTTCCTTTTTAGGATAATGAAAATGATCCAAAATTAGATAGTGGTGTGGATTTCACAATTCTGTGAATATACCGAAAACCACTGAATTGTACCAGTAAATTGTCTGTATTTTAAGTATATATGAATACACGCACACACATGCACACACACACACACTCTTTTATTGTATGTCAATTATACTTCAAGAAGGCTGTTGGAAAAAATAAGTTTAAAGAACAAATATATATTTGTATATAATGTATACCTCTCTACAGACCACTTCTCACCTCTACCAGCACCACCACTCAAGCCGAACTATCATCTCTGTGAAAACATTCCTCAGTGATCATCCTGCTTCTAATCTTGTCCAGCCCACTGTCCTACCCAAGTCTCTATTGTCTATGCCAAAGCTGAGTCTTCTTTTGAAAATGTAATGAGATCATGTCGTTCACCTGATCAAGATCCTCTGCTGGCTTTCCATCACAGTCAGAGAAGCATCTGACTTAGACGTATGGCTCCAACCAATTTCCCTTGGAAAAATGGTTCCATGGCCAGTAAAATTTTGAAAGTCTCTTTGAAGACAGAATAGTTCTGTCTTGATATATCCTGTCCCTTTTGCCTCAGCCACAAGAAGTCCTTGGATTTGAGAAAGCCTGAGAACAAAGGTCCAAAGTCAGGCACCCACTCAGTGTAGCCAGTTCTGTGCTCTTCCCGCCTAAACTTCTTAGTAACATGTAGTTCAAATAATGGGCAAACTTGATCACAACACTCAGAAGAGCCTGACACTTTCCTGCTCAGGCAAATACCAAGTGTTTATTGAGAATCTCGCTCTGCTCTACTGAGCGCTGTCCTTGAGTATCTGACTCCCAGAGTTCAAGTCCACCTGAAGAAGTTGGTGTGCATTATTCATTTGACAATCATTTGGTTTTCAAGGACCCACTTCTGAAAAAACTATGGGAGGTTTTGTGGAGGAGACAAAGGGGCCCAGATAATCACCGGTGTGGGAGACTCATGAGAACAGGTTCACAGTCAGGAAAGGAAGAAGAGCTTCTGATTTGGACCGATGAAGAACACCTTGCTTCCTCTTACCTTGTCTCCCATCTCCTCTAGGCAACAACTTTGAACTTCTCTTCCTGGGGCTCCACTACAACTCTGCTGCCTCCAAGATGACCAGAAGGCAGTAGACTGGGGTATGACGGAGCCCCTGGGAGAGAAGCTAAAACTTCTCCTCCAGGGGCTTGTTTATTTGTCATTTCCCTGTTTTCAGGAATGAGCAAGTCACCCAATCACGAGACCCAGCAAAACTGTAGGAAGCACTGAGACGTTCAATTGTCTGTTTCAGATCGGGTACAGACCATGTTCCTCCTTCTGCTAATTTTGAGCCTGGGAATGCAGCTTCATCAGACAGTAGGTAAGAACGGGCAAAAGGAGGGGGGTCTGAGGAAGAGGAATAAGCAGTCGCCCCCAGCTGAAGCCAATGATGAGAATGGGGTCCTTAGGCTGAAGTCTTTCTTTGAGAGGTAGTGGGATTGCTCTCTGTTACATGCACAGTAAAAAGAATGGTGCCCAGGTGGCCTGTGCTTGCCCATGTCCCTATCTTACAGAAACAATAACCATTGGGCAGATGAGGAAACTGGAATTCAGAAAAGTTATTTAATTTACCCAAGGTTATGTAGCTAATAGGCGGCACAGGCAAGCTTTCTACGCAACTAATGTCCTTTCTGCTGTACGGGGCAAGGTGATGTTGATAAACAAGAATGGCAGACAGCCCCTAATCTTCCCCCTTTGGAATGGGATTTTGGAATTAAGTTTGACTATAGACATACATTGAATGTTGATACTGGATGTTCACAAAACCAAAAAGTATGTATGATGGATTACGTTGAAGAATTAACCAAAAGGTGAGGTGCCCCAGTGGCTCAGTTGTCAGGTGTGCGCCTTCAGCTCAGGTCATGATCCCAGGTTCCTGAGATCGAGCCCCACGTTGGGCTCCCTGCTCAGCAGGGAGTCTGCCTCTCCCTCTTCCATTTATTCCCTCTCTCACTGTCTCTCTCTCTCTGTCAAATAAATAAATAAAACCTTTTTTAAAAGAGAGAATTAACCAAAAGGAAAGTATCAACATGTTGTATCTTGCTTTCTCCTCAAATTTAGAATTCTTCTCTGCTTTCCACTGTACATTATGCAGATGGTATCAGTTCAAACAAATATTAATCACCTGCCTAAATTGGACTGCTTTCTCCTCAGGGGTATTTTTTTTGGTAAGTCTGATTATTTCCAATCTCCCTAATTAAGGAGTTTTGACTTCAAAGGTTTCTCATAGAGGCTACCTGAGTGGCAAAAGGTAACAAAAGGGTCTGAGGATGGATAAGACCGTTTATTTCTGGGGAGGGGAAGACGTCCGGGATGAGGATTAAGAAGGACAATCTTTTTTTTTTTAAGATTTTGTTTATTTATTAGAGAGAGAGCACAAGAGAGGGAACACAAGCAGGGGAGTGGGAGAGGGAGAAGCAGGCTTTACACTGAGCGGGGAGCCCGAAGCGGGGCTTGATCCCAGAACCCTGGGGTCATGACCTGAGCTGAAGGCAGATGCTTAATGACTGAGCCACCCAGGTGCCCCAAGAAGGACAATCTTAACTAGTATGTTTCCCAGGTGTGTGTGTTTTTTTTAACAAGAAATACACATTTATTTGTGTATTGAAAGTGTTATGCACTTACTTGTCTATTAAAAGAAATATATAAAAATTTAATTTGTATGATAAAAATATAAATTTTAAGATATAAGGATTATTTTCAAACGAATGCTTTCAAAAGCATTTGAAGGCATCAGGCTATAGCATCAGGTGCCTGAGGACAGCCATAGTTCTCAGGATGGCCACATTGATGGCCTCATCCCCCTCACTGTTCTTGTTCACTCCTAAACTTGCTCACCCCTAAACTTCCTCTCTTTGAGAAAGAAAAAAGATAATATGGACTGAATCAATATAATTCTTTATTACTCTCTCTATGTAAATTTCTATTTTTAAATATTAAAAAGAATGCTTATAACAGCATTGTTAATCCTTCCCCCCAAAAACCCCAGAACAATCAAATCCACATTAACCAACAGGATAATGCATAAATTGTGGTAGATGAACAGAATGGAAAAATATACAGCGTGCAAATAAATTAATTACAAAAATATGCAACTACATTTAAGAGTCTTAGTAACATAATACTGATTAAAAAACACAAAAAGAGATGCCTGGGTGGCTCAGTCGGTTAAGCCCCTGCCTTCGGCTCAGGTCACAATCCCCGGGTCCTTGGATCGAGTTCCAAGTGGGGCTCCTTGCTCAGCAGGGAGCCTGCTTCTCTCTCTGCCTCTGCCTGCCACTCTGCCCGCTTATGCGCACGCGCGCACTCTCTCTCTCTGACAAATAAATAAATAAATAAAATCTTAAAAAAAAAAAACGCAAAAAATCAAACACCGAAGACAATATATAGTACAATGTCCTTTTTATAAACAATATATGCCTATAGCTATATATATTGCAATATACTTATATATGTATAGTATATGCATATAATGCATATGATACACATATCATAATGATAGGATATAAGCAGTATATATATGTGTGTGTGTGTGTGTACAGAGCTAGAAAATAAGCCAGAGATTAATAAACACAATATTCAGGATGCTGATTACCTTTGGTGGAGGAAGTAGAGGTATGTCATTAGTAATGTTCTGGTTCTTGGGATAGGTAATGGATTCACGGGAGTTCATTTTCTTTGATTTGATATCCTGTAAAATTTTTTCTGTATTTAAACTTTTACGTTGTAAAAGATGCCACAGGCAGAGAAGACCACATGAAACAAGTGTAAACCATCATGTTGCCGTAGGTGAATGCTTGTAACCAGTCACCCATGTCAAGTGGTAGAACTGTACCAGCCTTCCCTGAAAACATTGCCCTGCCCCGGTCCTACATAATCTCCACCCCCATAACACTCTACTGTCTGCACTTTTCGCCATTAAAAATATTTCCTAAATATCATTAAAAGAAACCTTAGTAAGCACTCAGCAAATGTGCTCTTTATAGTTTCCGAGTCAGCAAATACAGACATCGCTCATTTTAAAGTGAATCTATGTATTTCATTAGGCATGCTGCAATTTATTTAACCAGTCCTTTATTGAGAGAAATTACGGTTATTTAAAAAACAATCATTTCTTGCTAGATTAATACTTGAAAAAAATGTGTTTCCTAAAGACTGTGGTGAAGACTGACTCTGAGTATGACCCACATAAACCATTCACCATGAACTCTTTCCTTACTTGCCTTCCTGTGGGTGCTCTGTTCTGTTGTCTATCAAACACTTAAAGTTTGAAGAGAAAAATTGGCAGAATACATTTTCATTTTGTTGTTTAAACATTTATTTATTTTCAAATTGACATACAGCAACTTTTAGTCTTTTTACTAGAAACATCTACGAGTTTTTGGCAAACCTGTGATCATATAAACAGCGCCACAATCAAGATCCAGAACAATTCCACCACTTGCCAAGAAAACAAACACAAAACACTCCCCAACTCTTAAAGTGAGGTACCCACTGATCTAGTCTCTGTCCTATAGTTTTAAATTTTCCAGATAATCCCATTTATGGGATCCCATAAATGGGATTATCTGCTACATACCTAGAGACATGTTTTGTCTGGCTTCTTTCACTTAGCATAAAGCAATTGAAGATTGTATTCATTCATTCATTCATTCATTCATTAGAGAGAGAGAAAGCACAAGCAGGCAAAGTAGCAGGCAGAGGGAGAGGGAGGAACAGGCTCCCCAGTGAGCAAGGAACCTGATGTGGGGTTCAATCCCAGGACCCCGGGATCATGACCTGAGCTGAAGGCAGATACTCCGACTGAGCAACCCAGGTGCCCCATCATAACGCAACTGAGATTTACCGACGTTTTTATATGTATCAGCAGCTCATTTCTTTCTGTTGCTCAGTAGTATTCCCTTATATGTATAGACCAGATTTTGCTTATTCATTTCCCAGCTGAGGGACTTTTGGGTTGTTTCCTGTTTTTGGCAATTATGAATCAAGTTACTATAAGTGCTAATGTATACATTTTTGTTAGAACATACGTTTTCATTTCACTTGGGTAAATACTTAGGGGTGGGATCGCTGGGTCATGTGGTAAGTATATACTTAACTTTGTAAGAAACCACCAAACCTCTCCATAGCAGCTGGACTTCTTTGCATTCCCAGCACTCCAGTTGTTGCACATTCTTGGCAGCCCTTGGTATTGACGTTTTTGTGTTTTATAAAGTCATTTTAATAGGTGTGTTGAAGTATCTCTTTGTGCCTTACTTTGCATTTTCCTAGTATGTAGTGATGATGAGCATATTTTCACATGGCAATTGGACATATCCATATGTCTTCTTTGGTAGAGTTTGTATTCAAACTATTTGACCATTTTTAATTGGTTTGTTCATTTTGTTACTAAGTTTTAGAGTTCTTTGTATAATCCAGATACAAGTCCTTTAACAGATGTATGATATGCACGTATTTTCTCTCAGTCTGTGGCTCATCTTTCCATTCTCTTAACAGTGTCTTTGCTGTGTAAGCAAAGATTTTAAGTTTGGTGGAATCCAGCTTATCTTTATTCTTACATGGACTGTGCTTCTGGTATCATGTCTGAGAACTCTGCCCAAGCCAAGCTCTCAAAGATTTTCTCCTATGTTTTCTTCTAAACACTTCATAATTGTACATTTTACATTTTAGATTTATGATCCATCTTGAGTTAATTGTCATGGAAGATATAAAGTATGGGTTGAAGGTAATTCTTTTTCTTTTCCGTGGATGTCCAGTTTCTTCAGCCTCTTTTGTTGAAAATATCCTCTCTTTATTGAATTGCCTCTGCACCTTTGGCAAACATCAATCGGCCATATTTGTGTGGCTCTATTTCTGGACTCCATTCTGCAGTCTGTTCTTTGTGTGTACGCTTTCCCTCATAGCACACTCTTCTGATTTCTGTAATGTTGTAATTCTTTTTTTCTTCTGTTTTTATTTCAAAACCTGAGGACATCTTGTAACCCAGACATGTTTAAGGGGAAATATTCATTTCTGTATTTTGTCATGTCTTGGAGGAAAAGTAACTCCAATTATTATTCCTTTTATTGATTTTTTAAAATATTTTATTTATTTATTTGTTAGAGAGAGAGAGCGAGCGAGCACAGGCAGACAGAGAGGCAGGCAGAGGCAGAGGGAGAAGCAGGCTCTCCGCCGAGCAAGGAGCCCGATGTGGGACTCCATCCCAGGACGCTGGGATCATGACCTGAGCCGAAGGCAGCCACTTAACCAACTGAGCCACCCAGGCGTCCCCCTTTTATTGATTTTTTTCCTTCTTTCTTCATCCTCCAGGGAGGGATAAAAGCCAGGGGGCCACATGACCATGGTGATACTTGAGGTCACTCTGGGGTGGGGACCACACCTTGGGTCACTCCACTTAATCTATCTTCAAGCTCTGAAACTACTTCTTCAGACCCCTGAAGTATACAAAGCAGAACAATCAGGCTGCAGAAAGGATTTCTAAGAGATGACATGTCCCCATGCAGTATTCCTACAAAGAGGAGCAGATGAGTCGGAGCCCAGAGCAGGCTTCTATCCTAAAGTAACAACTAGAGCTTCTGAAGGCTGTGGTTGTGTCAAGCAGACCCCACCTTTCAAGTTCAACTTCTGTTATATAAAAAACTTCAACTTCTGTTATTAAATGGAAAAAAAAAGTATAAAATTAGCTTGAAGGGGAAGCTATCTTGGGAGGTAATGCAAATGATTTGTTTTGTGTTTCTGGAGACATGACAGTTGCTGACTCCTATAGATGCCTGATTGCAAATGAAAGACAGTTTCCCTAAGAACTTTCAGAAATTCTCCAGCATTACTGAAGCCAGCTGCTTTCATTTGCTTAAAGAAAATGCATGTTTGGATTTTTCATGCCCTGGCCAAATGTGTTACCCTTTAATTTACTCAGGAAGACCAAACGAATGGGAAAACCTGCTTTGTTTTGCTTTTGTCTGCTTAATTTTGTAGTTGCAGAAACTTTCCAATTTTCTTTGTCTCATAACTTCAGGAGTTCAATGCTAGGTTGAAGCTTAATATAATAACCCCTGATTTCAAGCTGTATTACAAAAGTATAGTCATCAAAATAATATGGTATTGGCATAAAAACAGACATATAACTCAATCAAATGGAATAAAGAACCCAGAAACACACACACACACGCCCACACAAACCAAATATATTTTCCTTACCATAAACTTGAAAAGAGTATCTATCTCCTTCATGGATGTAATATATACACGCCAGTGGATACATGGTCGTATCTGCAGAGTTCTTAGTATAGGCTTTCAAGACACAGAGATACGAACTGGAATTCCAACTCCATGAGCTACCACTCTTGACCTTGGGCAAGTTGTATCACTTCTGTAAGCCTAAGTTTCACCATCCGTGAGATAGGCATGATAACTTCTGCCTTGCGGAGTTTGGGGAACATCAAAGGAGATGATGAAGTAAAGATTAGCCCAGCGTCTTCCTCACTGTGTTTAATAAATGTTGAGGATTACTCTGCTTCCCAGTGAGAGCCCAAGTGCAGGTTCATGTTATAAGTAAGCTTCTCAGACAGTGACGTCCATATGAACCACCTCAGCTTTGTTAAAAGGTGGAGTCTGCTTCTCTAGGTCTGAGGCCGGGCCTGAGATTTGAAATCCCTCCTTGCTTCCAGGTGAAGCTGAGGACATGTCGAAAGGCGGGATCATAAAAGATATTTGCCTGTGCAGGTATTTTATTTATCTAACTGATGGTTCCTAACACTCTGCACATTAGAAGCTTCCAAGGAAATTTTTTTAAAAAATGGAGGCTGTCCTCACAAAAGGATTAGAATTTATATTTAAAGAATCCAAGGTGGGGCCTGGTATTTTTTTAAAAAGCCTCCTGAGTGATTCCAATAATGGCCATAATTGAGGCACTCTGTTTAGTGACTGTGATGTGCATCCAGGCTTGAGAAACATGTCTTCATGCAGTTGTTTGCAACTGTAATTTTATTGCCTCTGTAATTTACAATAAGTAAGAATAATTTAGGATCTTAAAAGCATATTGCATTTCCTGATCTCATTTTTATGGGGTAATCAAGCTCTCAGCTTTGCACATCTTAGAAGATTTAATTGAAAAAAATTACACCAAATAACAATGAATCCTCTAGTTTTCTGAGCTACTCAGATATTTGATTCAGGTTTGCTAACTACTCTTTCCTCTTATGAACATTAGCTGAAAAATATCACCTGCCTTAGAGGTGACACACTTTATACCTACAACCCCTACACACATTCTGCACAAAGCAGAGGAGACAAGAAGCAAGCAGAAAATGGACTTTTGTCAAAGGCCCAGAGTGTAAAGAGGGGAGTTCTGCTGTCTTCTATGGGGAGTTCCAGAGGAAGTTACAGACGTTCTCTCTCTCATGAGAAGAAAGCCTAAGTGCGGTACATAAATTTGCTAAATAAATTCAATAGAGGCAACACCCAAGGTCCTCTGACACTTATATATCAGACTTAGCAACTGAACTTACTTGCAAATCCCATTTATCTTCCCTGCTTCCTGCTGTATCATGTGTAAAAAAAAAAAGAAAAAAGTGAATTCCTGAACCTGGCACACAGAAGACGGTTGCTTATGTATTTGATGAATGAGTAAGCAAATATTCCTCTTCAGGCCAGAGTGGATTTGGTAGCGGATAGCTCTTTCTTGGTTAAAAGAGGACTTAATAACTCAAAGTTTGGAGATGACTCCCATCAGAAAGGGACCTACCCTTAAGAGGTCCTGTTAGGGAGACCCAGAGTGAGAGTTACGACGAGTGGATTTCATGAAATGGAATCATGCAGGAAATTCGGAAGCACAACTCTATTCACCTGTGTCACCTCACAGTCTCCTCAACCCGTCCAGGCAAATACGGGCGTGCCCAGCAGTGTTTGAGCTAGAAGCACTCGTGTTCTAGACCTGCCCCTGCCCCAGCCTGCTGCCAGATGTGAATTCCTTCCTGTACTGCAAATCTGTCAGAAAGTCATATTAATGTTCTAGTGATGGTGAAAGCAGGGCTTGCAGGCAAAATGTAAACTCACCCAGTTGTTCTTGATAAAGCTCAAGTTTGGGCGTAACTACCAACTGCGCTGTGTGATGATTAAGAATGCCAGCCAGCTTGTGCGACATGGGCAAGTTGCAGTCTGATGAGAGGAAGACAGAAGTGAGTATGGTTAGGCTCATCCTCTCTTACTTCTCCCTCTTGCTGCCATGTGCCAAACTGTGGGAGGTACTGTGTGCTAGGCACTAAAGATACTAAAACACTCAGCCTGGCCACTACCTTCAAAGTCTTGCAGGATTGTAGGAGGAGAAGCTCTGGTCAGAAGAGAATTGCAGTGTGAACCATTTAAGCAACAGGAAACCCAAAATCTACTAGTACTTTAAAACCTATTGCCCAGGGGGGTCCTGGGTGGCTTAGTCAGTTAAGCGTCTGCCTTTGGCTCAGGTCGTGATCCCAGGGTCCTGGGATGGAGCCCTGCATTGCAGCTTCTCCCTCTCCTGCTGCCCCTCCCCCTCAAATTGTGCTCTTTCAAATAAATAAATAAAATCTTTCAAGAAAAAAAATCTGTTGCCCAGGATGGTCAGGGAATGGGCTGTCCTGGTTAATAAAATATCGCAGTTAATAAAGAATGGCCGTCGGGGTGCCTGGGTGACTCAGTGAGTTAAGCCTCTGCCTTCGGCTC
>RCUC01170997.1:0-23583 GCA_003697995.1 Taxidea taxus jeffersonii | reverse complement strand
AGGGTATAAAAGACAGGAACCAGTGTTTGCTGACCGCCTATCTCCTGCCAAAATAAGGCACTTCATATGTGCCATTTTGTCTAACATTCACCACAGTACTTAGATGCAGATGCAGATATTAACCTTGCACATTTATAAAGAAGCAGAGACTCACAGAGCTAAATGACACATTCAAGATCAAAGATCTCATAATCTCACCCCAGTCGCTCTGTCGCTAGACCCCATGCTCTTACTGTACCGCTTTTTGTAGTAGTAAAATCTCCTTGAATAGTATATGCTTAGAAGCCGCAAATATTTGTTGAATGGATGTCTTGACTAATTAAATGAATGAATGAAGCAAGCTCTCCTGAATATAATTTGATCTAGTCTTTTGTCATTGTTCAGAAATTACTTTAAGATCTTGCCACACGTCTGTATAATGAATATCCATTCACTAATGATGGAGGTGACGTGATCTTGTGCAGTTTCCCACAGTGTCTTCATGCATACACTACCTTCATTAGTTTTACTTTGCTTTACCACTCTTCAAGCTGTTGTTTTTGTAGAATTCCTTAAAATCAACTCAGCTTTTATTCTTTGAGAACAATGGAAAACAAGGACCACTGTTACTGGTAAACAGAGGATATAAGCAAAAATAAATGTGATGAAAGTAGTGTTATTAAATTCTACCCTGATACCTACAGTATATGTCTGGGAGCTTTCTTTTTATTAAAAGGAGAAATAGCCATTATTGGAGGTGTGAGAATCTAGTTGCAAATTATATGTTACTTGAAGGGTTGAAACAGGATTAAAGAGGAAATAAATTCCTCTCTGAATAATTCAGTTCTCTTTAGGCCTTAATTCTACCTTAAATAAAATTATTTTGCATGCTTCATATGTGCCTCATATTTTGGGAAATACTGTTGCAGTAACTATAGAATTTTAGCGAAACATCTAATTGGCTCCAAATTTTAACTTCACGAACTGTATGTCCTGGCGTGGACCTCTTTGAGCCAGTTTCCTCAACTGTAAAGCAATAATAATAATACATATTTCATGGTTGTATTTTTAGGACTAAATGATGTAGTTATAGAGGCCTAGCATGGTGCCTGGTGCATAGTAGGTTTACACTAAATATTAGTTCTATTCTTCCTTATTGACAGAAAAGAAGAACTTTTTCTGGTGGGCTGATGTGACACGGTGGTTAAGGGCACACCTGGGTCTGATCCAGGCTACTTTTCTGTGCCTCAGTTTCATTTTCTAACAAGAGGATGGCTCTACCTTACTGGCTTTCTGGGAAAACTCAATGAGACTGTGTGTTGGCAGAGGACTAACCCCTAGTAAGAACTCAACAGATGATAATTATTATTACTCCCAGTCACGAGAAGAGGTCATCTTTGGCAGGGATGATATAATCTGATCCTTACAGAGAAAATGTGCCTGGGTAAGAGGTGAGAAGACAGTAATCAGCCACACAGGTGGGGTGTGTTGAGAGGAGAGAAGTAACTCAAAACAGTGGATCAGGAGTTCCACTCTTGCCCAGACAGGACGGGGGACGGGAGAGAAAGGAGCCTGGAGGATGGCCTGGTTCCTGGCAGGTATCTCCTGGACCACAGGGGTGGGATGGACCTCCTCAACTCCCACTCTGTACAGAACTGAGATGTGAAGGCAAACAATGGGAGAACGCCTTGTTTTTTGTTCAGCTTTATTTACAGTGACGGTCCCTAAGGAGCTGTACACAGTAGACTATGGGAGCAATGTGACCCTGGAGTGTCGCTTTGACACAGGAGGTCATGTGGAACTCAGAAACTTAAAGGCCAGTCTGCAGAAGATGGAAAACTATACATCCTTGCAGAGTGGAAGAGCCAGCTTGCTGGAAGAGCAGCTGCCCCTGGGGAAGGCCTCATTCCACATCTCTCGAGTCCAGCTGATGGACGCAGGCCAGTACCGCTGCCTCATCATCTACGGGGTTGCCTGGGACTACAAGTACCTGACTCTGAAAGTCAAAGGTGAGTCGTTTCCAGGGCCGGAATCTGTGGAGGCATCGGCACAAGCAAAAACCAAGAGGATGGTTGCAAGGAGACAGGGCTATCTTAGAGAAAACAGAAGCACCTGCCCAGAAATATTTTCTTAACATCTGAGTAAAAGGTAGCTGAGGTGAGGGTACGTCAGGGTAGGAGCTGCAGGAATGATGTGGGTCTAGAGAGAAGGCAGGAAATGGGTCCCTGAAAGCTGGGAGGGTGCCAAAGATAAGCTTTGCCTGCTCACAGTTCCCCCAAGGAGCAACACTGCCTTGATCATTAAGCTCCTCTTTAAGAGAAGCTTACTCCTCTAGTCCAGAGTTTTTCCAATCATGGTTTGCTGGCCGGTCGTGGAATAAAGTATCGGTTTAGTGAGTAGCAACTGGGTGGGTGTCTTTCTCCAAATAATATGAATAGATCAGAAGGCATCACATAGTAGGGCTGAAGTCATTTTGTGAGACTCTTTTTTTCAGAGGTGGTGTGTGTGTGTGTGTGTGTGTGTTGGATTATGATGTAAAATATTTTTTCTCACCATGGGACATGGTCCAAAAAGTTTGGAGAACACTGCTCTAGTCCAACCTTCACGTATTGCAAATGAAGCAGCTGAAGTCTAAGAAGTGAAGGGTGGTGGGCCTGGGGAGCCCAGTCAGGTCCATCGCTGTCCCAGTTCCTCTAGGTTAAGGGCTCTTCTCACCACAACACAAGCCAAGAACCTAAGTCTGAAGAAATCTTCAAGTTCATGTTTGCTTTGGAAAAGGCCATTTTGGGAAAGCTTTCTAACAAATACAAAAGAACAGATTCCGTTCTGTTCATAGCTTGTGTCTTTCAGCCCACACTGACTGGTCTAGGTTTTCTTGTCTCCTCCCAGTCTCACCCAGTAAGCCTCAGAGGATCTGTACTATCTTCTGGAAAGTCCATAGACTTCGGACCCTAAAGACCATGGACCTTGGTAGCAATGTTGGGACTTCATGATCTGGTACAAGGAAGGATAAACTGGGAGGATTAGACATGAGGGTAAATGTTTTCACCTGTGATCTTGGGCAGGTTATTTCACCTTCACAATCACAGATTTTTCTTATTTGTAAAAGGATAGCCATACTAGCACCTACCACAGAGGATTATTGTACAAATTTAAAAAGATACTGACCCTAAAGAAGTGAGCATGGTTCTTGGCATGTGGTGAGTGTCTGGAGAGCTGGTCCAAAGACCTCCTCTCACCTCAGCTCTCAGTAATTCATGAGGAGAGTCATTAGCTTGGATGTAACTGCCTTCTCTCTTAATTGCATCTCCCCCATCCACAACCGGGATGAACTCCAGAACTTTGAAGTTCGTCTGATTTCAATTAAAGGGAGGAAAGCAGGCTCTACATTCTCATGATCCCCTAATGAATTCAGGGTCTGCACCCCTAACGCACTGCCTCCGTGTTTGTTAACCTCTGCTTGAATGCTATAATGCATTGTAGGGTCTCTGGGCAACTTGGGGCCAGTCCTTCCTCTCCTCTCCAGCTGAGGGCTGCCCCTCCTTCCTGGGACGCCACACTGCCAGCTTCATCACCTAGAGCAGAGATGGCTTAGCTGCAGAACAGTGTATTCCTTAAATCTTAATTATTTATTCTTTACATCCTTGCTGCTCTTCAAACGATGGTATGTGGGGATCATAAGATTTTCTGAGGGTTCGCAGGGGCCCAGGCAATTTTAGGAAATGAGTTTCTAATTCCTCCTCTTCCCCACGTATTCTTTCCCCAAACTGAGTGTGCCTGAGAATTAGCCTTCCAGGCAAGTCTCTTGGGGTTCCCCTAAAACACTTCCTCTTTTATCATCAGCTTCTTCCATTTCATAAGAAGTGTACCTCTCACCAATGTGGTGCGTGGCCTCGGGGGTGTAGAGAAACTCTACCTTGCTAAACAAAAGACTAAACGGAAATATTCATACCTTATCAAACTAAAGACTAACAAGGCCTTCTGCAAAACACGAGATGCCATTCAACACAGTTGAAGGAGACCCTAATACAGTTAAGAGCTGCTGCTGAAAAATGAAGTAGGGGTTGTGTTGTTTTTGCCATATAAATCGTAAGACTTTTAAGCAGGAAATGACATTCTACAACAAAACTCCTCCCACACCCTCTTATTCATATGAGTAAGTTTCCTTAGCCTTTCTTGTCATAGAAATGGAAAAACTGAAATAGAGCTGAGGCTAGTCGTGTCTCATTCCAACAACCACATGTGTCCTTGGATACATGAACAAATTGAAAAAGAGAGCCCCACCCATCCTCTTAAGGGATACATTTCCAGAAAACTTTTCTCTTTTTTTTTTTTCAGTGTTCCAAGATTCATTGTTTATGCACCACACCCATGGAGAACATTAGGAAAAGGAAAACTCTTATCTTTTAATCATTATCAATATTCATAATATTTTCCATTTTGATATTAGGTGTTCTGATAATAGAAATTAGATTTCAGTGCAGAAGGAAACTGAACACTTGAAGCCTTGTGGTCACAAGCAAAAAAATTAATCTCAATAGCTATATGTATTTTGTTGTTGTACAGAAATATAAGGATCCCCAATACAAGAGCTTTCTAACATGTTGAGATCGGATAGAATCCTATAGAAAAAGTGTAGTGGGAACTGAAGGTCATGGAATGAAACAATGTGAAAAAGAGATAGTTTAAAGCTCTGACCATTACAGGAGAATTTTAAAAAAGACTTTATTTATTTATTTATTTATTTGAGAGAGGGAAAGAACACACAGGGAGAGTGAGAGGGAGAAGCAGACTCCCCGCTGAGGAGGGAGCCCAATGTGGGACTCCATCCCAGGACACTGAGATCATGACCTGAGTTGAAGGCAGATGCTTAGCTGGCTGAGCCTCCCAGGTGCCCCTACAGGAGAATTTTTTTTGTTTTTTAATTTATTTGACAGAGATCACAAGTAGGCAGAGAGGCAGGCAGAGAGAGAGGGGGAAGCAGGCTCCCCACCTAGCAGAGAGCCCGATGCGGGGCTTGATCCCAAGATGCTGGGATCGAGACCCGAGCCAAAGGCAGAGGCCCCAGCCCACTGAGCCACCCAGGTGCCTACAGGAGAATTTTTATATCTATTTTTCCAAGAACAGGGTTGTGTATAAAAGATACCTCCTTTGATATCTAGACAGCATTAGGTACATATGTAAGAGGGAAATCATTGTTTTACTTAAAATATATAATGTTTATAAAATGATAAACATTACATATTTTTCCAATACACACACTTAGAAAAAATTTTAAGAACCTACCTAATAAATGTGTGAGATGGTGCATACTGTGTCACAGCCTTTAAGAGGAATGCAAGCAAAAACAGGAAGAGTTGAAGACCATCACCTAAGAGTATTCTATCCTGATCAGGGGAGACCTGGTGCCTCAGTTAGGATCTGCTTCAATAAAACAGGACAGGAAGAAGTATGTGCTTTTTCCTTAAAATGCCTGATCTATGGCATAAACTTGAAAACAGGTTTATAGCACCTACTTTGATATCTGGACAGTAGTTGATATTAAATATAGTGAAAAGAGATCTACTTTTTTAAAATCACAGGAAAAACATACCAGGTAGAAGGGCTAGAGAGTCTAAAAGGCATAGAGACACAGGGTTCTGACAGGCAGCTATAACGAGGAACCTGTCTGAGAGAGGGTAGGGAGTGTGGCTGAAGAGAAGAGGCCAGAGAGCCCAGGGATTGAGCCCACGGGCTGAGAACTGGCCTGAGCCAAGGATCCCAGACAGACACAGAACAAGTCCTGGGAACAGAAGGGCCAAACCCACCCGCAAAGCCCTAGCAGGACATGAGGAGGGGGATGGGAGTGCGCCAACCCCTGGAGTGGATTGAGGCTCACAGAAGTCTTTCAAACCCACTAAAAGGCCCAGGCTAGATGGGAGTTCGACTTGATCGAGCAGAGGAAGGAGGCAACAAGCATTTTCTCTTACAATGGCCTTTACCCTGAGAAGGGGATGACAAAGGACCTGGAGAGGAAACAGCCCAAGGGAAGTAGGGCAGCCTTGAAAGGATAGGGGACAGTTGGCCTCTGGACCTAGAGAAAGCATTGGCTGAAAGCACTTACTGATGGGGCTAAATCTCTCCCTTTCCTCCTTTGGGGAAACAGAAGGGTAATAAGGGAAGCTGGAGTTTGACAATTATGTTCTGAATTCCGCAGTGGGCAAAGCTCCTGGGGAGTACAAGCTGTGTAACCTGAGGTTCCTCCCCAGGTCATCTGACAGAGGAATTGGGAGCAAACCTAAAAGATTTCCCTCAGCGATTCCTAGAAATCTGCCTACATTCTGTAAGACCAAGGCGTGTGAAACTACATTTTTTCACCTTCATTACCGTCCTTATGATGATAGAACAGATAATACCACCTGCTGCTGCTTATCTCTATTTCAGAGACGCTAGAGGGGCCAGTCGCGTAGGGATCCTACAGTCAGAGACGACCAGGGAGACAGGAACCATTCAAACCGGCAGAAATTTAAATTTGGAAACAGAAATTCTTTTAATAGAACAGACAGAGTAACTAATCAAGGGGAACAGGGAGGCAAATCAGCAATTAGCAATAACGAGAAGCTGCTGCCTGCACTGGACTGGAGGGAGAGGAAGAAGGCAGGGCTACTGGAGCTCAGGGGCCAGAGTCATGGGGCAGATACTAGAACCACAGTGGGCCCATCCAGCGGCAGCAGGAGCAAGGAAGAGCTGTGGGGGCTGCTGGAGAGGCCCTTGGAGCATAGGGCACTGGGGGGAAACACTGTAACTTCTCCCTCCTATTTGCCCTCCAGACTTCCCACTGTGCCTTCTGTGGGCTGTCAGGAGCCTGGGAGACACGGCCTGCAGGAACCGGCCTTCATACAGTGCAGAGCAGAGAAGAACACTTAAGAGATGGATCTGAGGGTAGACAGGCCCAGGATCCACACAGCACACATCCTGTGCATAAACTGGTAAAATGTGAGATGAATGGTGGTGTGGTTGACCAGAACTCTAACAGACTCAACAGCTGGTAGGTGTTGACTCAAGGCTGGCAAAGGGTGATGGATGATCTTGGGTCAACCAGGAGACCATCTGCAGGTGCCCACAGGGTTGTTATAGCCAACATAGCTGCACCTAGATCACTCATTTAATAACATTTATCTTATGACTTTAGGCTGCATGAAAACCCTATGTGGGCCTAAAATGTGCTCAATGCATAGAAGTAATTAGTCATCCTGTGCTTCATACTGCTTAGGTAAAATCCGGAATATAGATCATGTTACATTGGCAAACCAAGTGAATCCAAAGACTGGTACTTGGAACTGGATCTAAAAACTGTCCTATGAGATATGGTTGAAGGAAGTAGGCATGTTTTACCCAGAAGGGAAAGACGATATAGAATCTTGCTACTTATCTTCAAATACCCAAAGGATCATATTCAGCAGCTAATGATAATTGCTAATATTAAGTGAATTTTCACTATGCTCTAGGCACCTAGCTCATTCAATCGCCCTAACACCTCTGTTCAGGATACGTATTATCATACCTGTTTATAAAGGAGAAACTTGAGGCCTTTAAAGGTCACATAACCAGCCCTTGGCTCAAGCCTAATCAAACCACGTCTCAACTACTGTGTAGCTTATCCATTGACTTACTAAACCAGACGATTACCAAGGAGTTGAAGCTGCCAAGGGAGAAGGGTGATCTTTCCAGTGAAAGTTTAACTTTCTTACTGTCTAATCATGGTAATGGCTGCTCCTAGCAGTAGGAGTTTCCATTTATAGATGTATTTAGCCAAAAGTTATCTAGCAGCTTACCAATATCAGAAAATATCATCTTTAGTTTATTTATTTATTGTTTTTAATTATTTATTTATTTATTTATTCCTTTTATCTTTAATTAAAGATAAAAAGGGACATTTCTTCATGATAAAGAAGTCAATATGATAGGGAGATGTAACAGTCCTCAATGTGTCTATGTCTAACAGCATAACTTCAGAACATATAACACAATGAAATAACACAAAAATTCTCTAAAAACAGAAATAGATCCACAATCTTTTGGAGATTTCAACTCATCTCTATTACAACAGGTAAAGTAAACAAAAAAGAAAATAGAAGAATTGTGTAAACATAGCCATCTTGGCCTATTGACATGTGTGAAACTTATACCCAACAACAGCAGAGTACAAAGTTGGACTAGTTTGAATTGTAAGATCACTTTTAGCTCTGAAATTCTAAAATTTACTCATCTTTTCCTAAGAATAGCCCCCTCGGTCCAGCTTCCCCATTGTGTATGGCTGATAATGATGCCTTTTCCCCACTTCCCAAATTGTACAAGGCTGTGGAGGCATCTTTAATATTGTATACATGCAGGTTGTGAGCTCCCATCCCTTCCCCCAGCCTGGCTGGTTCTTCTAGTTGAACATCTCTCTCATCTTCTCCCTCATTTATAAATCCCAGATCACAGCCTCAGCCTCCGCCTCCCTTCTGATTCTTGACCCTCCTACCGATGAAATCACCTCTCAACTTGGCCCCCAAGATCAGCTTCTTGTTCTGAGCTCCCCTGCAGGAATGGGCCAGACCTTCATATGCAACACATTGCATCCATTTGTTCTCCTCCATCCCTCTCCAAAAGACCCCAGCGCTTACAGAAATAATCTGCACTGTAATGGGATATGTATCATAAGAGGACATCAAACCAAGGGGATATAGTATAGATAAATAAAATGAAAGATAAGTGAGTTCTCAAAATGCATGCTTCGGATACTGTTGAATTGCTAGAGGTAGATCGAAATTTGCTTAAAGAAGATGGGTAAGTCTAACCAGTTCAAGTCCTCACTAGGCTGCTTCAAAACTGATTCTCCTCATGTTCTACTCGTTCCATGTTCCCCTAAGTCCCCACCCTTCCTGTGTCTGTTGCTCCATCCCCAAACATTTTGCTGTTACATAGACAATCATCCTCTTATGATGATTCCAATACAGAATTCAGAATAATGTAGTCATGAAGGGCATGAGTTCAAGTCCCCTACCCCACCCCAGATTCCAGCTCTTTCTTGTCTATAAAATAGGAAAACGAATTTTCCCTAACTCCTAGGGTCCTTACAGAGTTTAAATAAGGTAATGTATGTTAAAGAGATAGAATCAGATTTTAGAGCCACTCACCTCTGTTCCTCTCTAAGCTATACGTACAAGAATCAATAACCAAATGGGAAATGAACTCCATTTTTAAAATTCATAACCGGATGAGCACATGATGTTCTCCTTTCCCCTCTCCCAACTTCAGAGCTTCTCTGGTGGTCTGCACTGGAGAACATGACTTGGGGCCTCTTTTTTCTTGCACCCTCATCTTAGCTTAGAGTTCAGGTTTGCAGAATAGACCCTGAAGTTACTCATCTATCCAGCATCATGGGTAAGAGAGTTCATCTCACCCACCCAGTTACAAGCAGAAGGTGGAAAACTATGAGCAGGGAAGATGTCAGAGCTAGGCCAGCCAGAGGGCCCAGCTGAGTGTGCTTTCCCACATGGAGGCAAGAACTTAAGAGAGGACTGTGGATTGTGAACTGTGCTTCAAGACTCAGTCACCCAGTCCAGTGAACTGTGACCCACTGAGCATCTTTCACTATAACTAATCAAGTTAGCAACTCCTAACACAGGGACACAAAGGGGCAAAAATTGTGAAGAGGGGCCTGAACATTGCTTTCCCCTCTGCAGGATGTAAAATCACAGGGCACAAAGCTGAGCACCTAGAAAACCCTTAGTACCTCACTGTTACCGTGATTTTAAGTTAAAATCGCCTTTCACAAAGGGTGTGCCCATTTATACTCCTCCCAACAATTTAAGAAAAAAATAGTTTTGTCACCCGTGTGCCACATATGCAATCAAAATTTGTATCAAAATTCTGTTTCTTAAATATTTCCTACCTAATGAAAGCTAGTACTCATCTCCTCTTCCCTTCACTGAAAAATCAACAGGTTACTTCCCGTATTTCCTGGTATTTGCATGTGTTATTAATATTTGTTTGGGGCTATCATCTAAAATAATTGGAAAATTTGTCCTTGTGTCTTCCTATTGCTTTCAATGTTACTTGTATTCATTTTAGATCTGTTTCCTAGAGGGCAGGGAGCGATGTTTGATTAATTCACTCAGCATGTACCACAAGGGTGTGCGGCTCACTGTGTGTGTGTGTGTGTGTGTGTGTGTGTTTTGGACAGGAGAAGCAAGTAATAGATATAGTCAATTCTTGACTACTTATAGACAGACTCTAGGTCTTTACTTTTTCTCCTCCTTATCTCAGAGAAGAAAGGAAAGAAGGAAGTGGGAAGAGAATTTTCTCCTGTAGAAGCAGCAACAAATAAACCAAGAATATGAGGGTGATCGAGTGATTTTATTCATCCCCCTCTCTTTTCTCCAGTCCTCAGCCGTGAGATAATTTGGAATAATACAGAAAGCCACAGAGTGTGGTGGGATAAAGTACTTTTGAGATTTGCAATCCGACTTCCGGTGTGCAAACATCGGCTCTCCCAGTTATTAGCCCCGTGACTCTGGGCAAAATACTCAATCTTACTTCAGTTACTTCCAACAAAAATTGGGACTATCAGCAATGCCATTTTGGTTATAAGAATTAAATCATTCAGTGTAAATAGTGTGCGGAAGCAAAAGAAATGTGTAAAAAAGTAAGACCATTATTGCTTCGTATCAATAATGATAATTTTATTCACTTCACATGTTATCGAGTCCAAAGCCATCTCGGAACCAGAAAAGAAAGATTATTTCTTTTTCTTCTTTTATTACCCAGCTTCCTACAAGAAAATAAACACTTATTTACTTAGGATCCCGGGTGTAGATGAGGTAGAGCTCAGCTGCCAGGCCGAAGGTTATCCGCTGGCCAAAGTGTACTGGCCGAACATCAGTGTTCCTGCCAACACCAGCCACATCAAGACCTCTGACGGCCTCTACCAGGTCACCAGTGTTCTGCGCCTAAAACTGCACCCTGGCAGGAACGTCAGCTGTGTGTTCTGGAATGCTGACATGGACGAACTTACTTCAGCCGTCATTGAAGATGGTGAGAGTGGTAAGAGAGGCTCCCCCCCCTTCCTAACTCCCTCGGTCAGGGTTTAGGCAGGAAATAGATGGCACACCCAGAATGAGTCATTTGAGGACAGAGCGATTAAAGATCTATGTATGATGGGGTGGCAGGATTTAGAGAAGCTGATAAGCATATTGCAGGACCTTGAGGCTTTCCCAGTCAGAGAAGCAATTACCACCGTTGGAGGGATTACTGAATCCTGGGAAGGGGAGCTGTAGGGAAAGTGCCCCTTGACAGGAGCGGTGGCCTCCAATAGAGGGATGCTGCCACCTGTAACAACTCTGCAGGATGGAAGCTGGGTAAATGAACTCCCCCCACCCCCCAACCTCCTGCTGGTGCTTCCCATTGGCTGAAGCCACTGGAAGTCAGAAAACAAGGGAGTCCACTGATGTGTTCCATAAAGGTTAACCTCTCAGGGCCCAGAGCACAGTGTGGCAGTGCAGAGCATGGATCTGAAGAGGAAACAGAAAATATTCAGCACAAAAGCGAATCGCTGTGACTCAGGCACAGTGCAAGGAGTCAGCAGGATGAATATTAGTTTGCTGGCTTTGCTGATAGTCAAGTGGTTATGGGGTTTCCAAGGAAAACTGGTCTTTTGTAAAATCAGAGCCTTTGCTGACTATGCTGAATCCCACCCTTTACACCTTCAGACACCAGGTCAATTTCAAACAATTTTGGGAGTCTGACTATTTTTTATTTGCCAAATAAGACCATTTATTTGCTAAGTAAGAGCAACTTATATCTAGTACCAAAATTCTTTCATAAGAGATGGGTCATTTTATCACCAAGCATGTCATAATTTTCCTAGTGCTCCTATAACAAATTACTGCAAACTTTATGGGCTTAAGACAACATTAATTTATTAACTTATGCTTCTGAAAATTGGAAATCCAAAAGGGGCTGTGCTGGGTTCAAACCAAGGTGTTGATAGGGTGACAGAGGCTCTAAGGGAGAGTTCCTTTTCTCATTTTTTCCAGTTTCTAGAGATCACCTGCCTTCCTTAGCTCATAGTTCCTTCCTCCTCCTGCAGAGCCAGCAGCTACATCCCTCAGACCTCTGCTCCTATGTTCTCACATCTTTCTTTAATTCTCCTGCCTCGCTCTTCCACCTTATAAAGACCCTTCTAATTACATTGGATGCCTTCCCACAACCTAATAATTCAGGTTAATTTTCCCATTTCAAGGTCCTGAATATAATCACATCTGCAAAATCCCTTTACCCATGTGGGATAACACGTTCACAGGTTTCAGGGATTCAAACATGGACCTCTTTGAGGGGACTCAGTTTTCTCCTACCATACCAGCAAAGGACATAATCTCTGAATAAAGGACAGTCCCTAGCACTACTTAAATATGACTTTATAGAAAATTTACTGTGTTGTCATTGTATTTCACCTTTTGCCCTTCATGTTAGTTAGACAAAACAGAGCCTGTGATAGGAGCTTGTATAGCATCTAAGTATTTAGGTGGCGACCTCAGGGAGCAAAAAGGAGAGGTTGGGGAGATTCAGACAGAGAAGAAGGAAAAGTAAACATAAGGGTACATTATCAAAGTTGTTGCTGTTGGGAAAACGGAGCCCAGATACTCAAGGACCACCTGGGTAATGTACAGATGGCCTCCGCAGATGCTCACTCAAAGCACGTCAGGTGGAGGTCATCTGCTTTCACCCCTACAGATTGACAGTAGTGTCCAGGATTGCATAGTCCATTCCCCATGAGCTATGCGTGCATGTGTACTGAGTGAGCCTCCCCACCCCAGCATCTGCAGTGTCAGAGTCATCCCAGGGGAGAAAGCCAAGTAGCCATTTGAGGTGAATGAAATCCATTTAGACTTCTGCTGAGCCGTGGCTGAAGTTAGAGATGAAGTGAGAGGCAGTGGGGTAAGACTGCAGCAGTCTGTCCCTTGCATGCTCAAGTTCACCTACAACCCTACATTAAGTCCACTGTGACTAAGCCTTCAAGCTGGGAGGCAGCCATGATCTCTTCAAAAGATTTCATATGCAAGAGTTCAGAGAGCAGATTACAGTTCCTGCTGCTACAGTTGATCCCAAGCCATAACTGGTCATTGAGATCTTTCTCATCCACCAGACATTCTAGGTTTCCCTCACTCAGCACTTCAGATGGCACAGTCTGCTTCTCTGGGGGTGGGGAGGGGACTGGAAACTCTGAGCTCCAGGCCTGAGAGAACTGAGCCTTTAGTTGCCTTGCCCTGAACAGTTGTCGCAATTACCTTTTCACTGTTACTACTGAGCGTGCAAGTCGCACAAATCCGAGAATCACGTGGTGAGGAAGGGGAGCTGACTGGAGCCCAGGAGCCATGTCAGGCAGTGGTTGCATGGATACAACTCTGGCAAGGACGGGTAAACCTAGGGTGAAAGATCTCTAGCTGTACAAAGATCTCCTTATCTCTTTGCCAGTTGCATTTATGAGTGATATCCTAGAAGATCCTGAGCTGATGCAGACCCACAAGCTGTTGAGTCTGCAGTCAGCTACGCTGGCTCTCATGGAAAGAAGGGCCACCCTACTTCATTTGTAACTTTTCACTAGTTCAAGGTTTCCAGAGGAATGGTCAGTGTGCCCTTTCACTTCTCTACCACAAAGAAAAAAATACTGATGTAATCAGTGGTGCAAAGGTTAGATTCTAGTTATTTCTAAAATCATCTTACCCAGGCCCCTATTACCCTGACCGTTCTGGAAAACCGCATTCCATCCAAAGTACTGGCTTGCACTTAACTAGGCAGAAGATTCCACACAGCAAAGGACAGTTAAGCAATTTTTTTTTTAAAGATTTTGTTTATTTCTTTGACAGACAGAGATCACAAGCAGGCTGATAGGCAGGCAGAGAGAGAGGAGGAAGGGAAGCAGGCCTCCCGCTGAGCAGAGAGCCCGATGCGGGGCTCAATCCCAGGACCCTAGGATCATGACCTGAGCCGAAGGCAGAGGCCCCAACCCACTGAGCCACCCAGGTGCCCTCAGTTAAGCAATTCTAAGAAAAATAAATCCCCCTGTGATTGTTAGCATTTAAATGCCTCTAAAGTTCTGGTATGAATTAGTTATAGTTCAGTTTTCATAAGGTGATAAGTCTGGGGATTGTCACTGTCATAAAAAGAGATAGAGAATTTTGAAAGACCAACTTGCCTAGTTCACTATTTTTACTCAAAGCTGACCCTAAAAATGAGGCGTTTCTTGTGGCTTCATTTCTACCAAGATTCATAGAGTTATATCCATGCTTCTACTCCCTAACATGGTTTCTGGGCTCTAGTCAGCAGCCCTTCCTCACGATGTGCTCTCTGAACTTGTTTGCACATCTTTCACCTTCATGATTTCTTTGCTCAGGCAGTTTCTCCCAGATAAAATATAATCACCCTCTTTACCAACTTGAAGCCCACCCTCTCTCCAGAGCAGCTGGAGAGAGGCACAAGCAACTCCGGGGCACAAGAGGTTTTTACCTTATCTCTCCTCCTAAGACTGATTACATGTACCATGACTTTGTTTGCCTGTGACTATATATGTCTTTTATCGTTCGTTGCTATTTTACTTTCCATTATTTAATTGTTCACATGGGTCTTCTTTATACCCAGATGGGAGCAAGAACAGAGCAATCTCCCCATTCTAAGTGTTCAATAAATGACAGATTAGTGGGTTGGAAGATGAGTCTTAATAATCCCAGTCCCATTATCCCAGCTTCCAGACTGTGTGGGCTGCCAGATCTCAGCAGTCAAATGATCCCCTAGTTTGTGGTCCAAATACCAGCAAAATGTGACCAAAGTCACACATCCTCCCACAGTTCCTCACATCTAATTCTCAAAGGGATTTTTAAGTTGCCTCATGACTGTCTCCTTTCTACTCATTCTCCTCAGTTGAGCTGCTCATTGCCAACTTCTGTGACCTACCACATACTTCTTCAGAAGTCAATGAATAAAGTGAATACAACAATGAGAGTGTGGTGATGGGAGGTGTTCCAGTGGCTCTAGGATGTGACTGAACATCTTAATTTTTAACCAGAAATGAAAGGTCAATGAGACTATTTTCTTTTTGAAACAAGGATTCTTCTGCTTGGCCAGTTGTTGCATTTTCATGAGTTCATGTAACAAAATTGGAGACTGAAATAATTCTAACAACATTCTTGTGCAGTGGGAAGTGAAGCCTTCCCAAGAGACCTGGAGGGGACTCTCTGACAGTCTTCAAGAGTCTTTAAATCCTCTCTCTACTGCTCTTAGCTTTGAGAACATGAACGTATAACTGAGACGTCCTAGAACTTGGTCTCACGTTTGTAGAATAAGGGTGAATAATGATAGATACCTTAGAGCGTGCTTGTGGGGATTGAATGAAATATGCTTGCAAAGTCCTCAGCACTCAGTGTGGAAACGGGGAAAAAAGATAGTGTCTCTAACAAGAGTGCATGGGACTGTGGCAAGGATAAAACATAGGTCTCCATTGCATCATCATATCATTGTTAAGTAACATGCAATTATGAAACAATCTATAAGAATATATATTTGGGTATAGACTAATCTTCCATAACAGAGAGACCTCAAAATATGACTCCAACAAGACAAACATATTTCTCTCTTATGTAATATTTAGAGATAGAAGGTGACTTGGAGCAGGGAAGTATCTATATTCTGTTCCTTCTGGGTTCTTTCCATCTCATTGCTCCCCCCTGGAACTGTCAAAACTGGATGACTACCACATCCATGTTTCTGAAAGGGAGAAGAATGGTGGAAGACATATCCATTATCGGAAGGCCAAGACTCAGAAGACCCATGACATGAACTGAGTTTTCATGGTTGGTCACACCTAACTGCAAGGGAGGCTCCAAAATGTAGTCTTGAGAAGCCATGTGTCCAGCTAATGCCCTAATAGGGAAGAAAGGGAGAATGGATTTAAGGGATAAACATCAGTCTGCCACAAGAAAACTAAGGACAGGAAGGATTGGGCCAGGTAGACAGATGATTAATTAAGCCCCCCAAATCCTTATCGACATCTTTCATGTAGACGGTACTTGGCTCTATAGGGGATTCAGAGGTGACTTAGGTGAAGTCTTTGCACTCCAAATCCTTACAGGCTGAGCACACCAATGTTCATCATTAGAAAGTCTTCAGGAATGGATAGAGCTTAGGTATGTGGAAGGGACTTTGAAGGAACCTGCAAAGGACACAGGTTTGCAGGGTGGTGCTGAGGCAGGGGTTTCTCCTGCTGTGAGGACACTGAAGGTCTCAGGGCTCCTTGACTCACGTAGCTACTGCAGTCGTTCTTAGTAAGCATTTCCTAAAAGTAAAGGAGCAGTTGTGGTCAGTGTGGGTTATCCAATGTGTCGATGAGTGGGGCTTCTGAATCCTTTCTTCCTTACTGTTCCCCACACTGTTTTCAATAGAGACAAATACCTGTGGGGCCTGAGCTTTGGATGAAACAGATCCAGGCTTGCAACCCTGGCTTTGCCACTTAGTTAGCAGTGATAACCTCAGATAGATTATTTAGTATCTCTGAGCCTTACTTCCTGAGATCTAAAATGAGAGGCTCAGATTAAATGATGTCTAATCCCTTCTCAGCTAAAACAATCAATGGTTCTCAGAAGGTATTGAGATGGGAGAGAGGGAAGGCAGTTGACAGGGCCGAGGCCTTCCTCCTCAGCTATTTTGCCAGGTTTTTCCTGGACTAGGCTCTTGTGTTTATTCTTTATAAAATTCAGGCTTTTGGAAAGAACACAGCTTACTTTGGGTACTCTTCTACCTTCTATTCTGAAGCCCCCTCCAGTCCTTCCCATTGTCAGTCTGGAGCCCTTATTCTAACCTATAGACACCCAGAGCGCTCCTCTACAAGACCTTCCCCTGTCTCCAAAATTGCTGGTCCACCTCTCTACTAAACTCACATTTTCCTCAGTGCCAGATCACTGATTCGCTGAGCCAAGGAAAGGGCTCATTGTAGTAATTCATACTGAGGTATGAACGACAGGATTTTGTATGTTAACACTATCTACAATATTATATTTTCCCAAAGGGATCCTGTTAATTCTTGAAATTGAATGATAATGGCATGGATTCTGAGCACTGTGCGTGCTTGACAGTGGAGAGAGAAGACATGTTTGGATTGAGGGACAATCCTACTGGAAAGAAAAATGATGATGATAGGTAGATAGATAGATGGATGGATGGATCAGAATGATGAGAAACACAGAATCTGGAACCAGACAGCCTAGATTATTATCTCAGCTCTGTCTCTTACTGTGTAACTTTGGGAAAGTTTTCTAGACTCTCTGCACCTCACTGTCTTTATTAGGAAAATGAGAGTCATTGCAGATCCTGCCAAATAGGGGGTTGTGAGAAGGATATGAACTAGTACACGCAGCACACACAGATTAGTACCTGGCATGGAATATGCGCTCGCTGCACATTGGCTGTGTTGGTTATAACCTACTCAGAGGGCCAACTTGTTGATTTACCTCTAAGCTACCATGTAATGGGATTCTGGTGCTTTTCTTTCATCCAGGTGGCAAAGAACATGACACCTCTTCAAATTGGCTGCTTCATGTTTTCATCCCTTCCTTCATCATTGTTTTGATGTTTGTAGCTACAATGATAGGCCTAAGAAAACAGCTCTTCCAAAAGCTGCCTCTTAGAAAAGGTAAGTGAGTTTTATTCAAGGTAACCGAATGGACTGGTGTCTGCAGTGTGAGGCTCTGCTTTTCTCCAGTGGCCTACAGCTTCCCAGTTTCCCACGAATCTCCTCAGAGTCTCGTGCATCACTTTGGGCTCAGAGGGCCCGTCCTGATGATTTTTCCTCAGAAGAAAATGGCTCTAGTCCTCAGTTAGCTGAAATCCCCATACTGTTTTAAGAAGAATGTTTGTTCCTGTGCTAAAATAGTTTGCTTTGTTCTTGGAGCTAAGAAGTGCCGTCAGCCTCGTGAGATCAGTGTTATTTTGGCCATGCGGACAGCTGTGTGTCAGAGTGTGTGGGTGGGAGGATACCAAGATCACTTCAGAGGATTCCTTTGGTTCTCATCCCTTGTTTCCCCTGTCTGGGTATAAGGCTGAGCTAAGCCTTCCCCCAAGCCCCCAGCAATCTGAATGCTCTGGTTCATAAGGAAAGGAGAAAAGTGTGTGAGGCCATTTGGGGACAGGAAAAGTACCTATACCTATTTTGATGGTGCCCTGAGGTCTTTCAGCAGCTCCCCAGGAGACCCTCCTCAGTCTGTCCTATTGTCACCCACCCAGTCCTGTTGGCAATGTTTGAACCCTGGCCACAATATCTGCAGACTGTCTGGTACTTTCCTAAACTATTCCTTTGTCAGCACCGAATGAGCTCCTCCCAAAGCCTACACATGACCTTGTCTATAGAAAAGAAATGACATGTGGAAATAATTCAATAGGAATTTGGTGTGGCCAGTGTTTGAGAATCGGGGCCTTTCGGGTTGTTGTCATGCTACATCTATAGTCTAACTTCTGTGTTCTCTTCTGCCATAAGATATTCTCTGCTCATGCTCTCTGTTTGTCCATTGCCCTATGTATGCATCAACTTGGGTGCTAATCACAAAACCCTCTACTATAAAATCTGAGGTATTATTGTCTGTAGGAAAGGGGGATGAGGGTTGAGGAGGAAAGAAGAAGTGAAGAAGGAAGGGAGGAAAAGAGGAAGAAGGGGGAAAGAAAAAAGAAAGAGAAATTATAGAAATGGAAAGGAAGGGCATCTCACCATAAAGGAGGATTTACAGCATCTGATAGAACTTTAACTAAACAAGATCACTTCTGCAAGTCTGTGACCATGGCAGGTCCCATGGCCCCAGAGAACCATGGCAGGTGCCCCTCATTAGAATCTTGTCTTCTGCCATCTTCTTTTTCCTCTCCCATGCACACCCCTGAGAAACAGATTTATATCTAGTTCTGGGCCTGGGGCCTGAGAACCCTTCAGTCACCTCAGGAATGAGCAAGAGTTTTCTGTCTTTACTCTCTTTGGAAGAATGAAATAGGTTATACTCACAAGTAGAGAAGAAATACTTCTTCCCCTCATGCTTCATCCCAGTCTCAAGAAGGGGCAAGGATAGCTCCCAGCTGGGTGCAAGACTCGGGTGCTAACTGTGGTGGGAGAAACTTGTTGCTAACGAGAGTTAAGCGAATACATCTGCAAATGGTTTCTTTTTTGTTTTGAATGAGCCAGAGTAAAATCCTGGCTGCCTATATGATACCCACTCTTCACCCCACCCCACAACTCGAATGCACTGGGATCTGCTTTCTCATGGGAGACACACGGGCACACATGCGGAAATGCCTCTGCCATGCACACAGACTCGTGTGTCATGGAAGAAGGTTGAGAATGGCTGACACTGTTAGTAGAGCCTCAGGCCAGGGTCAGAAGGCCAGGTCTGCACCCGAGGCTGCCATGTATTGGCTCTGTGATCTTGTACGAATCACCTAGCTTCTTTGAGATGGCTTTTCGACCTGTAAAATGGGTGGCGACACGAGAATGAGCACTTCGTGCCTTATTGACCCGAACTCGTTGTCCCTATCGGAGCTCACCTGGACTAGAACAGGACCTTCCAAGCTGTCTCCCTCCATCCAGTCTTGCCAATTCCGATATGGTCTATTTTCACTTTTAGCTGGAACAGGCTTTTAAATACTACTAGTCTACCATGTCTCCATGATTGGACCTCCTCCATGGCTTCCTTCAATTCTGAGTTTTCTCAGGCAGCGTTTGCTTCTCCTCCTCCTCTTCTTCTTCTTTTAAATTCATTGTTATCTTTCATTTTTAGTAATTTTGTTCAACACCAATTTTTAAAAAGATTTTATTTATTTATTTGACAGACAGAGATCAAAGTAGGCAGAGAGGCAGGCAGAGAGAGAGGAAGGGAAGCAGGCTCCCTGCTGAGCAGAAAGCCTGATGTGGGGCTCGATCCCAGGACCCTGAGATCATGTCCTGAACTGAAGGCAGAGGCTTTAACCCACTGAGCCACCCAAGCGCCCCTCAACATCAGTTTTTATATTAACAACATACAATGTATTATTGGTTTCAGAGGTCTGTAATTCATCAGTTTTATATAACACCCAGTGCTCATTACATCATGTATCCTCCTTAATGTCCATCCTCCAGTTACCCCACCCCCCTTCCCTCTGGCAACCTTCAACATTTGCTCTTCTTAAAAGTTCTTCTTTCTCCTTGTTCACCTGAGTTTGTCATCCTTCAAATCTCAGTGAAGCTGCCACATCATCAAGCCTCCCCTGATTCTGTCCCCTCGTCACACCCATTACAGCAAATCCCCTTGTGAGATGCTTCCATAGTACCTACTTCTTCTTTCAATATACTCAGCACACCCTTATATATCTAGGACCCCTTTTAATACCCTGGACTCCAAATGCAATTGCCTCCCTTTTAATTTTCCAATTAATTCCTTGAGCAGCCACTTGCCTGTCTTAGCCAGAAGTCCAATGTCTCCCTCTTACAGCTTCTACTTCCCCTCCTCCTACAGACTGTCAGGAGGCTAAGTTCGCCAACAGCGCTGCTGCTTCCAAACAGGCCCGGAGGCTCCCGGGGAGCCAGGTCAGTTCCCCAGCGGGCCCTGGTTCTGAGCTACTGCTGTTCCTACTCCTGCCATGTGCATCTCTGCTCCCTCTGGGGAGGGAGGTTCTCTATCCACCAGTCTTGCTGGTCCAGATTCCGACACAGACCGGAATGACCCAACACGACAACTTTCTGGCTCCCCTCACATGTTCTGCCATTGCTCCCACAGCAAGACCCTCAAGAGCTGATGAGGCCAAAAGGGCTTCCTGCTTTAACTACCACTGTGCCCAATCAGCCTCCTTGCCTCAAGGCCTTCACGTTAAGCCTGAGATGTCAGTCTTAACTTCCTTCTCTTGAGCTCCTCTTAGGGCTGGTGCTATCCTGAACTTCTCAATCTATCTGAGAGAGTCAATAAAAGGGTGACAATCTCAGCCCCTTTTGTCAAGAAGGCCCCTTGGTTCCATTTACCCACCTATGTCTCAGTGCCCAGCTCTGCACACCATGATGCGTGGGGAGGGCAGCCGGGGTCAGTCCATAAAAGGTTCTGCTTACCATTGCCACATAAGAGGAGCCCTCAAAGGTTCAGGGCTCCAGGTGACTCACTAGGTTCTAGAGAAGAATCTGGCAACTTCTGCTATAAAAATAATACCAAATTCTTATTCATAAGCATAAGGGCTGTGTTTCTCTTATTCACTAATACATGTCCACTGTCTGAGACATTACCTGACATACACAGCTATTCAATAAAATTTGACACATTGAGCCTACTCTATGCAGGTAGCCATGCTAACCTGCTCTGTATGGTACAATAGCCATACGTGGTCATTTAAGTTTAAATTAAATAAAAATTTAATTCCTTGGTCACATCTTAAGTGCTTACACCTTGTTAATGTTCAAAAGTGACAATGGGGCTAGAGGCCACTGCATTAGACTGAGAAAATATACAAAATTTTCATCTTTGCAGAAAGTTCTGTTGGACAGCACTGAGCTGGACCCTTTACAAATTCCTGTTCGGTTAATTTTACAAAAGCTGTTTGAGGCAAGGAGTAGTGTGTATAAGCAGATGAAGAAACGGAAGTTCAGAAGATATTCCCAACGTCATATATCTGGGGTGTGAACACAGGTCTGTCAGACACTAAAATGTGTGGCTTTTTTGTTACCAAAGTGCTTAAGAAAAATTGGCTCAATCTGAATAGTATTATTTTGAGGAATGGAAGGAGAGAGTTTCAACCCAAAACAATGGAAGGGCTTGATTGTTGGCTGAGCCAATGGCAAAGCCAAGAACAGAATCTACAAAGTGTCGCCTAGATATCTAGAGACCAGATACCTAGGACAGGCCTGTGGATCTTACGCACAGTATTTCTCAACCTCTCTAGGGTAAGGAACCATTTATTTTTATATTTCTAATATGCTAGGGTCAATGCTTTTGTAATATATATACTAAAAATGGGATTACTAAAAAGTAAAATAAAAAGACATACTAGCCCAGCTTTTACTGGATTCAATAAATATATGACATTTCAATAAATATCAGGGAAAAAACACAGTAAAAGAATTACTATAAAAGTTTCTAAAGGCTTATGCTAGATCTCTGTAACTGTCTCATTCTGGGTTGGTAAGGAATAGTCTACCCCCGTGAGCTCTACACTTGGAATGGCACTGCCCTAAAAGACTGAGCCAGAACTTTATAGGGATTTAAACCAAGACCAAATGTGTTGGCCAAAGGTTGCATAAGAACCACAGAATGACAGCATTAACCCCAAGCCTTAGAGAACAGTGCCCTGAAACTCCACTGTGTAAGGGCAATTTCTATAGGTTAACTCTTAGACTCCTTTCAAATGTGAATCCTCTTAGAGGAGATGGCAATGCTGGATGGAGGCCCTCAAAGTCCAGGTCAAGGTCAGTATTGTCATGAGGGAGTTCCTAAAAAGCTGGTGTGCAGAGCAAAAGCAGAATTAGGGATTCCCTGAGTTCAGGAACCCAGGCAACTGCAGGACATAGGCATCAAGCTCAAAGAAAATCAGAGTGAGGGGGAACACGGGATGTCAAGCGTTGAGGAGAAGAAACCAGGGGAACAATGGTGAGCAGCATCCCATTATGGGAACTTGTGCTTCTGCCCCCCAAGTTACTTTGGAATATTATCTGTCATGTACACCATAGTGTGAATTAATTGGTCTGACCTCTTGCTCTACGTAGAGCAGACAGGAGGGAAGTGGCAGTGAAGAGCAAAGCAGAAAATGGAGAGAGAGTTCTGAAGCTGGAGGTTTCCCGACCTGATTATCCAAATCAGCAGTCCCTCAGCCTTGGAGTGCCTGGGACCAGTGACTGAGAAAGGAACGGAAAGTAGAGGATTGTCTTGTTTGCAGTTTTCACCTAAGGGCACAATTCTCCCCTGTCTGTCATTCAGCCTGAGGTCTCCAGCCACAGTGCTCATTTGGACTTCTATGTGTGATTTATTTGGATTAAACTTTGTTCTGCTGTGTTTTCACCTAGAAACAAAATACTTTTCTCATTACTCTTATTCCATCACCGGGATTTCTCTTTTTCAGACGCAACAAAAAAACCTGTTGCCGCCATAAGGAGGGAAGTGGACAGAGCTGTGAGTAATCATGGTTTTTCTTACCTTTTTGTCTCCCGACTTGAATTAAGCAACAGCCCCTGTTCTGTGAATGCACAAAGAGCAACGGGATGCTTACAGCCCGTGCAGAACCTTCCCATTGAGTGGCACTTCCGCTAGCTGTTGTTGCGAACATGTCGTTCGACACCCTTCTTGGGAGGAAAAGGGTGTTTGGGTACAGCCGTGGAAAGTTGTAGAGCCTATGGTGAGCCTTCGGTCTGTCTCTATCCCTAAGCGCGGCTGCGCAGGACATCTGGGCTTAGATGCTTAGTAACACGGTTAACAATTAACAGCAAGGGAAGATACTCAATGGCAAAGCAATCAACAACTCATGGTTTTGCAACGATTACTAATTCACTGTTGGGGGCTTCGGGTCTCGGTTTTGATGGGGGAGGAGTAGAAGGCTCCTCAC
>RCUC01170996.1:0-23583 GCA_003697995.1 Taxidea taxus jeffersonii | reverse complement strand
AGGGTATAAAAGACAGGAACCAGTGTTTGCTGACCGCCTATCTCCTGCCAAAATAAGGCACTTCATATGTGCCATTTTGTCTAACATTCACCACAGTACTTAGATGCAGATGCAGATATTAACCTTGCACATTTATAAAGAAGCAGAGACTCACAGAGCTAAATGACACATTCAAGATCAAAGATCTCATAATCTCACCCCAGTCGCTCTGTCGCTAGACCCCATGCTCTTACTGTACCGCTTTTTGTAGTAGTAAAATCTCCTTGAATAGTATATGCTTAGAAGCCGCAAATATTTGTTGAATGGATGTCTTGACTAATTAAATGAATGAATGAAGCAAGCTCTCCTGAATATAATTTGATCTAGTCTTTTGTCATTGTTCAGAAATTACTTTAAGATCTTGCCACACGTCTGTATAATGAATATCCATTCACTAATGATGGAGGTGACGTGATCTTGTGCAGTTTCCCACAGTGTCTTCATGCATACACTACCTTCATTAGTTTTACTTTGCTTTACCACTCTTCAAGCTGTTGTTTTTGTAGAATTCCTTAAAATCAACTCAGCTTTTATTCTTTGAGAACAATGGAAAACAAGGACCACTGTTACTGGTAAACAGAGGATATAAGCAAAAATAAATGTGATGAAAGTAGTGTTATTAAATTCTACCCTGATACCTACAGTATATGTCTGGGAGCTTTCTTTTTATTAAAAGGAGAAATAGCCATTATTGGAGGTGTGAGAATCTAGTTGCAAATTATATGTTACTTGAAGGGTTGAAACAGGATTAAAGAGGAAATAAATTCCTCTCTGAATAATTCAGTTCTCTTTAGGCCTTAATTCTACCTTAAATAAAATTATTTTGCATGCTTCATATGTGCCTCATATTTTGGGAAATACTGTTGCAGTAACTATAGAATTTTAGCGAAACATCTAATTGGCTCCGAATTTTAACTTCACGAACTGTATGTCCTGGCGTGGACCTCTTTGAGCCAGTTTCCTCAACTGTAAAGCAATAATAATAATACATATTTCATGGTTGTATTTTTAGGACTAAATGATGTAGTTATAGAGGCCTAGCATGGTGCCTGGTGCATAGTAGGTTTACACTAAATATTAGTTCTATTCTTCCTTATTGACAGAAAAGAAGAACTTTTTCCGGTGGGCTGATGTGACACGGTGGTTAAGGGCACACCTGGGTCTGATCCAGGCTACTTTTCTGTGCCTCAGTTTCATTTTCTAACAAGAGGATGGCTCTACCTTACTGGCTTTCTGGGAAAACTCAATGAGACTGTGTGTTGGCAGAGGACTAACCCCTAGTAAGAACTCAACAGATGATAATTATTATTACTCCCAGTCACGAGAAGAGGTCATCTTTGGCAGGGATGATATAATCTGATCCTTACAGAGAAAATGAGCCTGGGTAAGAGGTGAGAAGACAGTAATCAGCCACACAGGTGGGGTGTGTTGAGAGGAGAGAAGTAACTCAAAACAGTGGATCAGGAGTTCCACTCTTGCCCAGACAGGACGGGGCACGGGAGAGAAAGGAGCCTGGAGGACGGCCTGGTTCCTGGCAGGTATCTCCTGGACCACAGGGGTGGGATGGACCTCCTCAACTCCCACTCTGTACAGAACTGAGATGTGAAGGCAAACAATGGGAGAACGCCTTGTTTTTTGTTCAGCTTTATTTACAGTGACGGTCCCTAAGGAGCTGTACACAGTAGACTATGGGAGCAATGTGACCCTGGAGTGTCGCTTTGACACAGGAGGTCATGTGGAACTCAGAAACTTAAAGGCCAGTCTGCAGAAGATGGAAAACTATACATCCTTGCAGAGTGGAAGAGCCAGCTTGCTGGAAGAGCAGCTGCCCCTGGGGAAGGCCTCATTCCACATCTCTCGAGTCCAGCTGATGGACGCAGGCCAGTACCGCTGCCTCATCATCTACGGGGTTGCCTGGGACTACAAGTACCTGACTCTGAAAGTCAAAGGTGAGTCGTTTCCAGGGCCGGAATCTGTGGAGGCATCGGCACAAGCAAAAACCAAGAGGATGGTTGCAAGGAGACAGGGCTATCTTAGAGAAAACAGAAGCACCTGCCCAGAAATATTTTCTTAACATCTGAGTAAAAGGTAGCTGAGGTGAGGGTACATCAGGGTAGGAGCTGCAGGAATGATGTGGGTCTAGAGAGAAGGCAGGAAATGGGTCCCTGAAAGCTGGGAGGGTGCCAAAGATAAGCTTTGCCTGCTCACAGTTCCCCCAAGGAGCAACACTGCCTTGATCATTAAGCTCCTCTTTAAGAGAAGCTTACTCCTCTAGTCCAGAGTTTTTCCAATCATGGTTTGCTGGCCGGTCGTGGAATAAAGTATCGGTTTAGTGAGTAGCAACTGGGTGGGTGTCTTTCTCCAAATAATATGAATAGGTCAGAAGGCATCACATAGTAGGGCTGAAGTCATTTTGTGAGACTCTTTTTTCAGAGGTGGTGTGTGTGTGTGTGTGTGTGTGTTGGATTATGATGTAAAATATTTTTTCTCACCATGGGACATGGTCCAAAAAGTTTGGAGAACACTGCTCTAGTCCAACCTTCACGTATTGCAAATGAAGCAGCTGAAGTCTAAGAAGTGAAGGGTGGTGGGCTTGGGGAGCCCAGTCAGGTCCATCGCTGTCCCAGTTCCTCTAGGTTAAGGGCTCTTCTCACCACAACACAAGCCAAGAACCTAAGTCTGAAGAAATCTTCAAGTTCATGTTTGCTTTGGAAAAGGCCATTTTGGGAAAGCTTTCTAACAAATACAAAAGAACAGATTCCGTTCTGTTCATAGCTTGTGTCTTTCAGCCCACACTGACTGGTCTAGGTTTTCTTGTCTCCTCCCAGTCTCACCCAGTAAGCCTCAGAGGATCTGTACTGTCTTCTGGAAAGTCCATAGACTTCGGACCCTAAAGACCATGGACCTTGGTAGCAATGTTGGGACTTCATGATCTGGTACAAGGAAGGATAAACTGGGAGGATTAGACATGAGGGTAAATGTTTTCACCTGTGATCTTGGGCAGGTTATTTCACCTTCACAATCACAGATTTTTCTTATTTGTAAAAGGATAGCCATACTAGCACCTACCACAGAGGATTATTGTACAAATTTAAAAAGATACTGACCCTAAAGAAGTGAGCATGGTTCTTGGCATGTGGTGAGTGTCTGGAGAGCTGGTCCAAAGACCTCCTCTCACCTCAGCTCTCAGTAAGTCATGAGGAGAGTCATTAGCTTGGATGTAACTGCCTTCTCTCTTAATTGCATCTCCCCCATCCACAACCGGGATGAACTCCAGAACTTTGAAGTTCGTCTGATTTCAATTAAAGGGAGGAAAGCAGGCTCTACATTCTCATGATCCCCTAATGAATTCAGGGTCTGCACCCCTAACGCACTGCCTCCGTGTTTGTTAACCTCTGCTTGAATGCTATAATGCATTGTAGGGTCTCTGGGCAACTTGGGGCCAGTCCTTCCTCTCCTCTCCAGCTGAGGGCTGCCCCTCCTTCCTGGGACGCCACACTGCCAGCTTCATCACCTAGAGCAGAGATGGCTTAGCTGCAGAACAGTGTATTCCTTAAATCTTAATTATTTATTCTTTACATCCTTGCTGCTCTTCAAACGATGGTATGTGGGGATCATAAGATTTTCTGAGGGTTCGCAGGGGCCCAGGCAATTTTAGGAAATGAGTTTCTAATTCCTCCTCTTCCCCACGTATTCTTTCCCCAAACTGAGTGTGCCTGAGAATTAGCCTTCCAGGCAAGTCTCTTGGGGTTCCCCTAAAACACTTCCTCTTTTATCATCAGCTTCTTCCATTTCATAAGAAGTGTACCTCTCACCAATGTGGTGCGTGGCCTCGGGGGTGTAGAGAAACTCTACCTTGCTAAACAAAAGACTAAACGGAAATATTCATACCTTATCAAACTAAAGACTAACAAGGCCTTCTGCAAAACACGAGATGCCATTCAACACAGTTGAAGGAGACCCTAATACAGTTAAGAGCTGCTGCTGAAAAATGAAGTAGGGGTTGTGTTGTTTTTGCCATATAAATCGTAAGACTTTTAAGCAGGAAATGACATTCTACAACAAAACTCCTCCCACACCCTCTTATTCATATGAGTAAGTTTCCTTAGCCTTTCTTGTCATAGAAATGGAAAAACTGAAATAGAGCTGAGGCTAGTCGTGTCTCATTCCAACAACCACATGTGTCCTTGGATACATGAACAAATTGAAAAAGAGAGCCCCACCCATCCTCTTAAGGGATACATTTCCAGAAAACTTTTCTCTTTTTTTTTTTTCAGTGTTCCAAGATTCATTGTTTATGCACCACACCCATGGAGAACATTAGGAAAAGGAAAACTCTTATCTTTTAATCATTATCAATATTCATAATATTTTCCATTTTGATATTAGGTGTTCTGATAATAGAAATTAGATTTCAGTGCAGAAGGAAACTGAACACTTGAAGCCTTGTGGTCACAAGCAAAAAAATTAATCTCAGTAGCTATATGTATTTTGTTGTTGTACAGAAATATAAGGATCCCCAATACAAGAGCTTTCTAACATGTTGAGATCGGATAGAATCCTATAGAAAAAGTGTAGTGGGAACTGAAGGTCATGGAATGAAACAATGTGAAAAAGAGATAGTTTAAAGCTCTGACCATTACAGGAGAATTTTAAAAAAGACTTTATTTATTTATTTATTTATTTGAGAGAGGGAAAGAACACACAGGGAGAGTGAGAGGGAGAAGCAGACTCCCCGCTGAGGAGGGAGCCCAATGTGGGACTCCATCCCAGGACACTGAGATCATGACCTGAGTTGAAGGCAGATGCTTAGCTGGCTGAGCCTCCCAGGTGCCCCTACAGGAGAATTTTTTTTGTTTTTTAATTTATTTGACAGAGATCACAAGTAGGCAGAGAGGCAGGCAGAGAGAGAGGGGGAAGCAGGCTCCCCACCTAGCAGAGAGCCCGATGCGGGGCTTGATCCCAAGATGCTGGGATCGAGACCCGAGCCAAAGGCAGAGGCCCCAGCCCACTGAGCCACCCAGGTGCCTACAGGAGAATTTTTATATCTATTTTTCCAAGAACAGGGTTGTGTATAAAAGATACCTCCTTTGATATCTAGACAGCATTAGGTACATATGTAAGAGGGAAATCATTGTTTTACTTAAAATATATAATGTTTATAAAATGATAAACATTACATATTTTTCCAATACACACACTTAGAAAAAATTTTAAGAACCTACCTAATAAATGTGTGAGATGGTGCATACTGTGTCACAGCCTTTAAGAGGAATGCAAGCAAAAACAGGAAAAGTTGAAGACCATCACCTAAGAGTATTCTATCCTGATCAGGGGAGACCTGGTGCCTCAGTTAGGATCTGCTTCAATAAAACAGGACAGGAAGAAGTATGTGCTTTTTCCTTAAAATGCCTGATCTATGGCATAAACTTGAAAACAGGTTTATAGCACCTACTTTGATATCTGGACAGTAGTTGATATTAAATATAGTGAAAAGAGATCTACTTTTTTAAAATCACAGGAAAAACATACCAGGTAGAAGGGCTAGAGAGTCTAAAAGGCATAGAGACACAGGGTTCTGACAGGCAGCTATAACGAGGAACCTGTCTGAGAGAGGGTAGGGAGTGTGGCTGAAGAGAAGAGGCCAGAGAGCCCAGGGATTGAGCCCACGGGCTGAGAACTGGCCTGAGCCAAGGATCCCAGACAGACACAGAACAAGTCCTGGGAACAGAAGGGCCAAACCCACCCGCAAAGCCCTAGCAGGACATGAGGAGGGGGATGGGAGTGCGCCAACCCCTGGAGTGGATTGAGGCTCACAGAAGTCTTTCAAACCCACTAAAAGGCCCAGGCTAGATGGGAGTTCGACTTGATCGAGCAGAGGAAGGAGGCAACAAGCATTTTCTCTTACAATGGCCTTTACCCTGAGAAGGGGATGACAAAGGACCTGGAGAGGAAACAGCCCAAGGGAAGTAGGGCAGCCTTGAAAGGATAGGGGACAGTTGGCCTCTGGACCTAGAGAAAGCATTGGCTGAAAGCACTTACTGATGGGGCTAAATCTCTCCCTTTCCTCCTTTGGGGAAACAGAAGGGTAATAAGGGAAGCTGGAGTTTGACAATTATGTTCTGAATTCCGCAGTGGGCAAAGCTCCTGGGGAGTACAAGCTGTGTAACCTGAGGTTCCTCCCCAGGTCATCTGACAGAGGAATTGGGAGCAAACCTAAAAGATTTCCCTCAGCGATTCCTAGAAATCTGCCTACATTCTGTAAGACCAAGGCGTGTGAAACTACATTTTTTCACCTTCATTACCGTCCTTATGATGATAGAACAGATAATACCACCTGCTGCTGCTTATCTCTATTTCAGAGACGCTAGAGGGGCCAGTCGCGTAGGGATCCTACAGTCAGAGACGACCAGGGAGACAGGAACCATTCAAACCGGCAGAAATTTAAATTTGGAAACAGAAATTCTTTTAATAGAACAGACAGTAACTAATCAAGGGGAACAGGGAGGCAAATCAGCAATTAGCAATAACGAGAAGCTGCTGCCTGCACTGGACTGGAGGGAGAGGAAGAAGGCAGGGCTACTGGAGCTCAGGGGCCAGAGTCATGGGGCAGATACTAGAACCACAGTGGGCCCATCCAGCGGCAGCAGGAGCAAGGAAGAGCTGTGGGGGCTGCTGGAGAGGCCCTTGGAGCATAGGGCACTGGGGGGAAACACTGTAACTTCTCCCTCCTATTTGCCCTCCAGACTTCCCACTGTGCCTTCTGTGGGCTGTCAGGAGCCTGGGAGACATGGCCTGCAGGAACCGGCCTTCATACAGTGCAGAGCAGAGAAGAACACTTAAGAGATGGATCTGAGGGTAGACAGGCCCAGGATCCACACAGCACACATCCTGTGCATAAACTGGTAAAATGTGAGATGAATGGTGGTGTGGTTGACCAGAACTCTAACAGACTCAACAGCTGGTAGGTGTTGACTCAAGGCTGGCAAAGGGTGATGGATGATCTTGGGTCAACCAGGAGACCATCTGCAGGTGCCCACAGGGTTGTTATAGCCAACATAGCTGCACCTAGATCACTCATTTAATAACATTTATCTTATGACTTTAGGCTGCATGAAAACCCTATGTGGGCCTAAAATGTGCTCAATGCATAGAAGTAATTAGTCATCCTGTGCTTCATACTGCTTAGGTAAAATCCGGAATATAGATCATGTTACATTGGCAAACCAAGTGAATCCAAAGACTGGTACTTGGAACTGGATCTAAAAACTGTCCTATGAGATATGGTTGAAGGAAGTAGGCATGTTTTACCCAGAAGGGAAAGACGATATAGAATCTTGCTACTTATCTTCAAATACCCAAAGGATCATATTCAGCAGCTAATGATAATTGCTAATATTAAGTGAATTTTCACTATGCTCTAGGCACCTAGCTCATTCAATCGCCCTAACACCTCTGTTCAGGATACGTATTATCATACCTGTTTATAAAGGAGAAACTTGAGGCCTTTAAAGGTCACATAACCAGCCCTTGGCTCAAGCCTAATCAAACCACGTCTCAACTACTGTGTAGCTTATCCATTGACTTACTAAACCAGACGATTACCAAGGAGTTGAAGCTGCCAAGGGAGAAGGGTGATCTTTCCAGTGAAAGTTTAACTTTCTTACTGTCTAATCATGGTAATGGCTGCTCCTAGCAGTAGGAGTTTCCATTTATAGATGTATTTAGCCAAAAGTTATCTAGCAGCTTACCAATATCAGAAAATATCATCTTTAGTTTATTTATTTATTGTTTTTAATTATTTATTTATTTATTTATTCCTTTTATCTTTAATTAAAGATAAAAAGGGACATTTCTTCATGATAAAGAAGTCAATATGATAGGGAGATGTAACAGTCCTCAATGTGTCTATGTCTAACAGCATAACTTCAGAACATATAACACAATGAAATAACACAAAAATTCTCTAAAAACAGAAATAGATCCACAATCTTTTGGAGATTTCAACTCATCTCTATTACAACAGGTAAAGTAAACAAAAAAGAAAATAGAAGAATTGTGTAAACATAGCCATCTTGGCCTATTGACATGTGTGAAACTTATACCCAACAACAGCAGAGTACAAAGTTGGACTAGTTTGAATTGTAAGATCACTTTTAGCTCTGAAATTCTAAAATTTACTCATCTTTTCCTAAGAATAGCCCCCTCGGTCCAGCTTCCCCATTGTGTATGGCTGATAATGATGCCTTTTCCCCACTTCCCAAATTGTACAAGGCTGTGGAGGCATCTTTAATATTGTATACATGCAGGTTGTGAGCTCCCATCCCTTCCCCCAGCCTGGCTGGTTCTTCTAGTTGAACATCTCTCTCATCTTCTCCCTCATTTATAAATCCCAGATCACAGCCTCAGCCTCCGCCTCCCTTCTGATTCTTGACCCTCCTACCGATGAAATCACCTCTCAACTTGGCCCCCAAGATCAGCTTCTTGTTCTGAGCTCCCCTGCAGGAATGGGCCAGACCTTCATATGCAACACATTGCATCCATTTGTTCTCCTCCATCCCTCTCCAAAAGACCCCAGCGCTTACAGAAATAATCTGCACTGTAATGGGATATGTATCATAAGAGGACATCAAACCAAGGGGATATAGTATAGATAAATAAAATGAAAGATAAGTGAGTTCTCAAAATGCATGCTTCGGATACTGTTGAATTGCTAGAGGTAGATCGAAATTTGCTTAAAGAAGATGGGTAAGTCTAACCAGTTCAAGTCCTCACTAGGCTGCTTCAAAACTGATTCTCCTCATGTTCTACTCGTTCCATGTTCCCCTAAGTCCCCACCCTTCCTGTGTCTGTTGCTCCATCCCCAAACATTTTGCTGTTACATAGACAATCATCCTCTTATGATGATTCCAATACAGAATTCAGAATAATGTAGTCATGAAGGGCATGAGTTCAAGTCCCCTACCCCACCCCAGATTCCAGCTCTTTCTTGTCTATAAAATAGGAAAACGAATTTTCCCTAACTCCTAGGGTCCTTACAGAGTTTAAATAAGGTAATGTATGTTAAAGAGATAGAATCAGATTTTAGAGCCACTCACCTCTGTTCCTCTCTAAGCTATACGTACAAGAATCAATAACCAAATGGGAAATGAACTCCATTTTTAAAATTCATAACCGGATGAGCACATGATGTTCTCCTTTCCCCTCTCCCAACTTCAGAGCTTCTCTGGTGGTCTGCACTGGAGAACATGACTTGGGGCCTCTTTTTTCTTGCACCCTCATCTTAGCTTAGAGTTCAGGTTTGCAGAATAGACCCTGAAGTTACTCATCTATCCAGCATCATGGGTAAGAGAGTTCATCTCACCCACCCAGTTACAAGCAGAAGGTGGAAAACTATGAGCAGGGAAGATGTCAGAGCTAGGCCAGCCAGAGGGCCCAGCTGAGTGTGCTTTCCCACATGGAGGCAAGAACTTAAGAGAGGACTGCGGATTGTGAACTGTGCTTCAAGACTCAGTCACCCAGTCCAGTGAACTGTGACCCACTGAGCATCTTTCACTATAACTAATCAAGTTAGCAACTCCTAACACAGGGACACAAAGGGGCAAAAATTGTGAAGAGGGGCCTGAACATTGCTTTCCCCTCTGCAGGATGTAAAATCACAGGGCACAAAGCTGAGCACCTAGAAAACCCTTAGTACCTCACTGTTACCGTGATTTTAAGTTAAAATCGCCTTTCACAAAGGGTGTGCCCATTTATACTCCTCCCAACAATTTAAGAAAAAAATAGTTTTGTCACCCGTGTGCCACATATGCAATCAAAATTTGTATCAAAATTCTGTTTCTTAAATATTTCCTACCTAATGAAAGCTAGTACTCATCTCCTCTTCCCTTCACTGAAAAATCAACAGGTTACTTCCCGTATTTCCTGGTATTTGCATGTGTTATTAATATTTGTTTGGGGCTATCATCTAAAATAATTGGAAAATTTGTCCTTGTGTCTTCCTATTGCTTTCAATGTTACTTGTATTCATTTTAGATCTGTTTCCTAGAGGGCAGGGAGCGATGTTTGATTAATTCACTCAGCATGTACCACAAGGGTGTGCGGCTCACTGTGTGTGTGTGTGTGTGTGTGTGTGTGTGTTTTGGACAGGAGAAGCAAGTAATAGATATAGTCAATTCTTGACTACTTATAGACAGACTCTAGGTCTTTACTTTTTCTCCTCCTTATCTCAGAGAAGAAAGGAAAGAAGGAAGTGGGAAGAGAATTTTCTCCTGTAGAAGCAGCAACAAATAAACCAAGAATATGAGGGTGATCGAGTGATTTTATTCATCCCCCTCTCTTTTCTCCAGTCCTCAGCCGTGAGATAATTTGGAATAATACAGAAAGCCACAGAGTGTGGTGGGATAAAGTACTTTTGAGATTTGCAATCCGACTTCCGGTGTGCAAACATCGGCTCTCCCAGTTATTAGCCCCGTGACTCTGGGCAAAATACTCAATCTTACTTCAGTTACTTCCAACAAAAATTGGGACTATCAGCAATGCCATTTTGGTTATAAGAATTAAATCATTCAGTGTAAATAGTGTGCGGAAGCAAAAGAAATGTGTAAAAAAGTAAGACCATTATTGCTTCGTATCAATAATGATAATTTTATTCACTTCACATGTTATCGAGTCCAAAGCCATCTCGGAACCAGAAAAGAAAGATTATTTCTTTTTCTTCTTTTATTACCCAGCTTCCTACAAGAAAATAAACACTTATTTACTTAGGATCCCGGGTGTAGATGAGGTAGAGCTCAGCTGCCAGGCCGAAGGTTATCCGCTGGCCAAAGTGTACTGGCCGAACATCAGCGTTCCTGCCAACACCAGCCACATCAAGACCTCTGACGGCCTCTACCAGGTCACCAGTGTTCTGCGCCTAAAACTGCACCCTGGCAGGAACGTCAGCTGTGTGTTCTGGAATGCTGACATGGACGAACTTACTTCAGCCGTCATTGAAGATGGTGAGAGTGGTAAGAGAGGCTCCCCCCCGCTTCCTAACTCCCTCGGTCAGGGTTTAGGCAGGAAATAGATGGCACACCCAGAATGAGTCATTTGAGGACAGAGCGATTAAAGATCTATGTATGATGGGGTGGCAGGATTTAGAGAAGCTGATAAGCATATTGCAGGACCTTGAGGCTTTCCCAGTCAGAGAAGCAATTACCACCGTTGGAGGGATTACTGAATCCTGGGAAGGGGAGCTGTAGGGAAAGTGCCCCTTGACAGGAGCGGTGGCCTCCAATAGAGGGATGCTGCCACCTGTAACAACTCTGCAGGATGGAAGCTGGGTAAATGAACTCCCCCCACCCCCCAACCTCCTGCTGGTGCTTCCCATTGGCTGAAGCCACTGGAAGTCAGAAAACAAGGGAGTCCACTGATGTGTTCCATAAAGGTTAACCTCTCAGGGCCCAGAGCACAGTGTGGCAGTGCAGAGCATGGATCTGAAGAGGAAACAGAAAATATTCAGCACAAAAGCGAATCGCTGTGACTCAGGCACAGTGCAAGGAGTCAGCAGGATGAATATTAGTTTGCTGGCTTTGCTGATAGTCAAGTGGTTATGGGGTTTCCAAGGAAAACTGGTCTTTTGTAAAATCAGAGCCTTTGCTGACTATGCTGAATCCCACCCTTTACACCTTCAGACACCAGGTCAATTTCAAACAATTTTGGGAGTCTGACTATTTTTTATTTGCCAAATAAGACCATTTATTTGCTAAGTAAGAGCAACTTATATCTAGTACCAAAATTCTTTCATAAGAGATGGGTCATTTTATCACCAAGCATGTCATAATTTTCCTAGTGCTCCTATAACAAATTACTGCAAACTTTATGGGCTTAAGACAACATTAATTTATTAACTTATGCTTCTGAAAATTGGAAATCCAAAAGGGGCTGTGCTGGGTTCAAACCAAGGTGTTGATAGGGTGACAGAGGCTCTAAGGGAGAGTTCCTTTTCTCATTTTTTCCAGTTTCTAGAGATCACCTGCCTTCCTTAGCTCATAGTTCCTTCCTCCTCCTGCAGAGCCAGCAGCTACATCCCTCAGACCTCTGCTCCTATGTTCTCACATCTTTCTTTAATTCTCCTGCCTCGCTCTTCCACCTTATAAAGACCCTTCTAATTACATTGGATGCCTTCCCACAACCTAATAATTCAGGTTAATTTTCCCATTTCAAGGCCCTGAATATAATCACATCTGCAAAATCCCTTTACCCATGTGGGATAACACGTTCACAGGTTTCAGGGATTCAAACATGGACCTCTTTGAGGGGACTCAGTTTTCTCCTACCATACCAGCAAAGGACATAATCTCTGAATAAAGGACAGTCCCTAGCACTACTTAAATATGACTTTATAGAAAATTTACTGTGTTGTCATTGTATTTCACCTTTTGCCCTTCATGTTAGTTAGACAAAACAGAGCCTGTGATAGGAGCTTGTATAGCATCTAAGTATTTAGGTGGCGACCTCAGGGAGCAAAAAGGAGAGGTTGGGGAGATTCAGACAGAGAAGAAGGAAAAGTAAACATAAGGGTACATTATCAAAGTTGTTGCTGTTGGGAAAACGGAGCCCAGATACTCAAGGACCACCTGGGTAATGTACAGATGGCCTCCGCAGATGCTCACTCAAAGCACGTCAGGTGGAGGTCATCTGCTTTCACCCCTACAGATTGACAGTAGTGTCCAGGATTGCATAGTCCATTCCCCATGAGCTATGCGTGCATGTGTACTGAGTGAGCCTCCCCACCCCAGCATCTGCAGTGTCAGAGTCATCCCAGGGGAGAAAGCCAAGTAGCCATTTGAGGTGAATGAAATCCATTTAGACTTCTGCTGAGCCGTGGCTGAAGTTAGAGATGAAGTGAGAGGCAGTGGGGTAAGACTGCAGCAGTCTGTCCCTTGCATGCTCAAGTTCACCTACAACCCTACATTAAGTCCACTGTGACTAAGCCTTCAAGCTGGGAGGCAGCCATGATCTCTTCAAAAGATTTCATATGCAAGAGTTCAGAGAGCAGATTACAGTTCCTGCTGCTACAGTTGATCCCAAGCCATAACTGGTCATTGAGATCTTTCTCATCCACCAGACATTCTAGGTTTCCCTCACTCAGCACTTCAGATGGCACAGTCTGCTTCTCTGGGGGTGGGGAGGGGACTGGAAACTCTGAGCTCCAGGCCTGAGAGAACTGAGCCTTTAGTTGCCTTGCCCTGAACAGTTGTCGCAATTACCTTTTCACTGTTACTACTGAGCGTGCAAGTCGCACAAATCCGAGAATCACGTGGTGAGGAAGGGGAGCTGACTGGAGCCCAGGAGCCATGTCAGGCAGTGGTTGCATGGATACAACTCTGGCAAGGACGGGTAAACCTAGGGTGAAAGATCTCTAGCTGTACAAAGATCTCCTTATCTCTTTGCCAGTTGCATTTATGAGTGATATCCTAGAAGATCCTGAGCTGATGCAGACCCACAAGCTGTTGAGTCTGCAGTCAGCTACGCTGGCTCTCATGGAAAGAAGGGCCACCCTACTTCATTTGTAACTTTTCACTAGTTCAAGGTTTCCAGAGGAATGGTCAGTGTGCCCTTTCACTTCTCTACCACAAAGAAAAAAATACTGATGTAATCAGTGGTGCAAAGGTTAGATTCTAGTTATTTCTAAAATCATCTTACCCAGGCCCCTATTACCCTGACCGTTCTGGAAAACCGCATTCCATCCAAAGTACTGGCTTGCACTTAACTAGGCAGAAGATTCCACACAGCAAAGGACAGTTAAGCAATTTTTTTTTTAAATATTTTGTTTATTTCTTTGACAGACAGAGATCACAAGCAGGCTGATAGGCAGGCAGAGAGAGAGGAGGAAGGGAAGCAGGCCTCCCGCTGAGCAGAGAGCCCGATGCGGGGCTCAATCCCAGGACCCTAGGATCATGACCTGAGCCGAAGGCAGAGGCCCCAACCCACTGAGCCACCCAGGTGCCCTCAGTTAAGCAATTCTAAGAAAAATAAATCCCCCTGTGATTGTTAGCATTTAAATGCCTCTAAAGTTCTGGTATGAATTAGTTATAGTTCAGTTTTCATAAGGTGATAAGTCTGGGGATTGTCACTGTCATAAAAAGAGATAGAGAATTTTGAAAGACCAACTTGCCTAGTTCACTATTTTTACTCAAAGCTGACCCTAAAAATGAGGCGTTTCTTGTGGCTTCATTTCTACCAAGATTCATAGAGTTATATCCATGCTTCTACTCCCTAACATGGTTTCTGGGCTCTAGTCAGCAGCCCTTCCTCACGATGTGCTCTCTGAACTTGTTTGCACATCTTTCACCTTCATGATTTCTTTGCTCAGGCAGTTTCTCCCAGATAAAATATAATCACCCTCTTTACCAACTTGAAGCCCACCCTCTCTCCAGAGCAGCTGGAGAGAGGCACAAGCAACTCCGGGGCACAAGAGGTTTTTACCTTATCTCTCCTCCTAAGACTGATTACATGTACCATGACTTTGTTTGCCTGTGACTATATATGTCTTTTATCGTTCGTTGCTATTTTACTTTCCATTATTTAATTGTTCACATGGGTCTTCTTTATACCCAGATGGGAGCAAGAACAGAGCAATCTCCCCATTCTAAGTGTTCAATAAATGACAGATTAGTGGGTTGGAAGATGAGTCTTAATAATCCCAGTCCCATTATCCCAGCTTCCAGACTGTGTGGGCTGCCAGATCTCAGCAGTCAAATGATCCCCTAGTTTGTGGTCCAAATACCAGCAAAATGTGACCAAAGTCACACATCCTCCCACAGTTCCTCACATCTAATTCTCAAAGGGATTTTTAAGTTGCCTCATGACTGTCTCCTTTCTACTCATTCTCCTCAGTTGAGCTGCTCATTGCCAACTTCTGTGACCTACCACATACTTCTTCAGAAGTCAATGAATAAAGTGAATACAACAATGAGAGTGTGGTGATGGGAGGTGTTCCAGTGGCTCTAGGATGTGACTGAACATCTTAATTTTTAACCAGAAATGAAAGGTCAATGAGACTATTTTCTTTTTGAAACAAGGATTCTTCTGCTTGGCCAGTTGTTGCATTTTCATGAGTTCATGTAACAAAATTGGAGACTGAAATAATTCTAACAACATTCTTGTGCAGTGGGAAGTGAAGCCTTCCCAAGAGACCTGGAGGGGACTCTCTGACAGTCTTCAAGAGTCTTTAAATCCTCTCTCTACTGCTCTTAGCTTTGAGAACATGAACGTATAACTGAGACGTCCTAGAACTTGGTCTCACGTTTGTAGAATAAGGGTGAATAATGATAGATACCTTAGAGCGTGCTTGTGGGGATTGAATGAAATATGCTTGCAAAGTCCTCAGCACTCAGTGTGGAAACGGGGAAAAAAGATAGTGTCTCTAACAAGAGTGCATGGGACTGTGGCAAGGATAAAACATAGGTCTCCATTGCATCATCATATCATTGTTAAGTAACATGCAATTATGAAACAATCTATAAGAATATATATTTGGGTATAGACTAATCTTCCATAACAGAGAGACCTCAAAATATGACTCCAACAAGACAAACATATTTCTCTCTTATGTAATATTTAGAGATAGAAGGTGACTTGGAGCAGGGAAGTATCTATATTCTGTTCCTTCTGGGTTCTTTCCATCTCATTGCTCCCCCCTGGAACTGTCAAAACTGGATGACTACCACATCCATGTTTCTGAAAGGGAGAAGAATGGTGGAAGACATATCCATTATCGGAAGGCCAAGACTCAGAAGACCCATGACATGAACTGAGTTTTCATGGTTGGTCACACCTAACTGCAAGGGAGGCTCCAAAATGTAGTCTTGAGAAGCCATGTGTCCAGCTAATGCCCTAATAGGGAAGAAAGGGAGAATGGATTTAAGGGATAAACATCAGTCTGCCACAAGAAAACTAAGGACAGGAAGGATTGGGCCAGGTAGACAGATGATTAATTAAGCCCCCCAAATCCTTATCGACATCTTTCATGTAGACGGTACTTGGCTCTATAGGGGATTCAGAGGTGACTTAGGTGAAGTCTTTGCACTCCAAATCCTTACAGGCTGAGCACACCAATGTTCATCATTAGAAAGTCTTCAGGAATGGATAGAGCTTAGGTATGTGGAAGGGACTTTGAAGGAACCTGCAAAGGACACAGGTTTGCAGGGTGGTGCTGAGGCAGGGATTTCTCCTGCTGTGAGGACACTGAAGGTCTCAGGGCTCCTTGACTCACGTAGCTACTGCAGTCGTTCTTAGTAAGCATTTCCTAAAAGTAAAGGAGCAGTTGTGGTCAGTGTGGGTTATCCAATGTGTCGATGAGTGGGGCTTCTGAATCCTTTCTTCCTTACTGTTCCCCACACTGTTTTCAATAGAGACAAATACCTGTGGGGCCTGAGCTTTGGATGAAACAGATCCAGGCTTGCAACCCTGGCTTTGCCACTTAGTTAGCAGTGATAACCTCAGATAGATTATTTAGTATCTCTGAGCCTTACTTCCTGAGATCTAAAATGAGAGGCTCAGATTAAATGATGTCTAATCCCTTCTCAGCTAAAACAATCAATGGTTCTCAGAAGGTATTGAGATGGGAGAGAGGGAAGGCAGTTGACAGGGCCGAGGCCTTCCTCCTCAGCTATTTTGCCAGGTTTTTCCTGGACTAGGCTCTTGTGTTTATTCTTTATAAAATTCAGGCTTTTGGAAAGAACACAGCTTACTTTGGGTACTCTTCTACCTTCTATTCTGAAGCCCCCTCCAGTCCTTCCCATTGTCAGTCTGGAGCCCTTATTCTAACCTATAGACACCCAGAGCGCTCCTCTACAAGACCTTCCCCTGTCTCCAAAATTGCTGGTCCACCTCTCTACTAAACTCACATTTTCCTCAGTGCCAGATCACTGATTCGCTGAGCCAAGGAAAGGGCTCATTGTAGTAATTCATACTGAGGTATGAACGACAGGATTTTGTATGTTAACACTATCTACAATATTGTATTTTCCCAAAGGGATCCTGTTAATTCTTGAAATTGAATGATAATGGCATGGATTCTGAGCACTGTGCGTGCTTGACAGTGGAGAGAGAAGACATGTTTGGATTGAGGGACAATCCTACTGGAAAGAAAAATGATGATGATAGGTAGATAGATAGATGGATGGATGGATCAGAATGATGAGAAACACAGAATCTGGAACCAGACAGCCTAGATTATTATCTCAGCTCTGTCTCTTACTGTGTAACTTTGGGAAAGTTTTCTAGACTCTCTGCACCTCACTGTCTTTATTAGGAAAATGAGAGTCATTGCAGATCCTGCCAAATAGGGGGTTGTGAGAAGGATATGAACTAGTACACGCAGCACACACAGATTAGTACCTGGCATGGAATATGCGCTCGCTGCACATTGGCTGTGTTGGTTATAACCTACTCAGAGGGCCAACTTGTTGATTTACCTCTAAGCTACCATGTAATGGGATTCTGGTGCTTTTCTTTCATCCAGGTGGCAAAGAACATGACACCTCTTCAAATTGGCTGCTTCATGTTTTCATCCCTTCCTTCATCATTGTTTTGATGTTTGTAGCTACAATGATAGGCCTAAGAAAACAGCTCTTCCAAAAGCTGCCTCTTAGAAAAGGTAAGTGAGTTTTATTCAAGGTAACCGAATGGACTGGTGTCTGCAGTGTGAGGCTCTGCTTTTCTCCAGTGGCCTACAGCTTCCCAGTTTCCCACGAATCTCCTCAGAGTCTCGTGCATCACTTTGGGCTCAGAGGGCCCGTCCTGATGATTTTTCCTCAGAAGAAAATGGCTCTAGTCCTCAGTTAGCTGAAATCCCCATACTGTTTTAAGAAGAATGTTTGTTCCTGTGCTAAAATAGTTTGCTTTGTTCTTGGAGCTAAGAAGTGCCGTCAGCCTCGTGAGATCAGTGTTATTTTGGCCATGCGGACAGCTGTGTGTCAGAGTGTGTGGGTGGGAGGATACCAAGATCACTTCAGAGGATTCCTTTGGTTCTCATCCCTTGTTTCCCCTGTCTGGGTATAAGGCTGAGCTAAGCCTTCCCCCAAGCCCCCAGCAATCTGAATGCTCTGGTTCATAAGGAAAGGAGAAAAGTGTGTGAGGCCATTTGGGGACAGGAAAAGTACCTATACCTATTTTGATGGTGCCCTGAGGTCTTTCAGCAGCTCCCCAGGAGACCCTCCTCAGTCTGTCCTATTGTCACCCACCCAGTCCTGTTGGCAATGTTTGAACCCTGGCCACAATATCTGCAGACTGTCTGGTACTTTCCTAAACTATTCCTTTGTCAGCACCGAATGAGCTCCTCCCAAAGTCTACACATGACCTTGTCTATAGAAAAGAAATGACATGTGGAAATAATTCAATAGGAATTTGGTGTGGCCAGTGTTTGAGAATCGGGGCCTTTCGGGTTGTTGTCATGCTACATCTATAGTCTAACTTCTGTGTTCTCTTCTGCCATAAGATATTCTCTGCTCATGCTCTCTGTTTGTCCATTGCCCTATGTATGCATCAACTTGGGTGCTAATCACAAAACCCTCTACTATAAAATCTGAGGTATTATTGTCTGTAGGAAAGGGGGATGAGGGTTGAGGAGGAAAGAAGAAGTGAAGAAGGAAGGGAGGAAAAGAGGAAGAAGGGGGAAAGAAAAAAGAAAGAGAAATTATAGAAATGGAAAGGAAGGGCATCTCACCATAAAGGAGGATTTACAGCATCTGATAGAACTTTAACTAAACAAGATCACTTCTGCAAGTCTGTGACCATGGCAGGTCCCATGGCCCCAGAGAACCATGGCAGGTGCCCCTCATTAGAATCTTGTCTTCTGCCATCTTCTTTTTCCTCTCCCATGCACACCCCTGAGAAACAGATTTATATCTAGTTCTGGGCCTGGGGCCTGAGAACCCTTCAGTCACCTCAGGAATGAGCAAGAGTTTTCTGTCTTTACTCTCTTTGGAAGAATGAAATAGGTTATACTCACAAGTAGAGAAGAAATACTTCTTCCCCTCATGCTTCATCCCAGTCTCAAGAAGGGGCAAGGATAGCTCCCAGCTGGGTGCAAGACTCGGGTGCTAACTGTGGTGGGAGAAACTTGTTGCTAACGAGAGTTAAGCGAATACATCTGCAAATGGTTTCTTTTTTGTTTTGAATGAGCCAGAGTAAAATCCTGGCTGCCTATATGATACCCACTCTTCACCCCACCCCACAACTCGAATGCACTGGGATCTGCTTTCTCATGGGAGACACACGGGCACACATGCGGAAATGCCTCTGCCATGCACACAGACTCGTGTGTCATGGAAGAAGGTTGAGAATGGCTGACACTGTTAGTAGAGCCTCAGGCCAGGGTCAGAAGGCCAGGTCTGCACCCGAGGCTGCCATGTATTGGCTCTGTGATCTTGTACGAATCACCTAGCTTCTTTGAGATGGCTTTTCGACCTGTAAAATGGGTGGCGACACGAGAATGAGCACTTCGTGCCTTATTGACCCGAACTCGTTGTCCCTATCGGAGCTCACCTGGACTAGAACAGGACCTTCCAAGCTGTCTCCCTCCATCCACTCTTGCCAATTCCGATATGGTCTATTTTCACTTTTAGCTGGAACAGGCTTTTAAATACTACTAGTCTACCATGTCTCCATGATTGGACCTCCTCCATGGCTTCCTTCAATTCTGAGTTTTCTCAGGCAGCGTTTGCTTCTCCTCCTCCTCTTCTTCTTCTTTTAAATTCATTGTTATCTTTCATTTTTAGTAATTTTGTTCAACACCAATTTTTAAAAAGATTTTATTTATTTATTTGACAGACAGAGATCAAAGTAGGCAGAGAGGCAGGCAGAGAGAGAGGAAGGGAAGCAGGCTCCCTGCTGAGCAGAAAGCCTGATGTGGGGCTCGATCCCAGGACCCTGAGATCATGTCCTGAGCTGAAGGCAGAGGCTTTAACCCACTGAGCCACCCAAGCGCCCCTCAACATCAGTTTTTATATTAACAACATACAATGTATTATTGGTTTCAGAGGTCTGTAATTCATCAGTTTTATATAACACCCAGTGCTCATTACATCATGTATCCTCCTTAATGTCCATCCTCCAGTTACCCCACCCCCCTTCCCTCTGGCAACCTTCAACATTTGCTCTTCTTAAAAGTTCTTCTTTCTCCTTGTTCACCTGAGTTTGTCATCCTTCAAATCTCAGTGAAGCTGCCACATCATCAAGCCTCCCCTGATTCTGTCCCCTCGTCACACCCATTACAGCAAATCCCCTTGTGAGATGCTTCCATAGTACCTACTTCTTCTTTCAATATACTCAGCACACCCTTATATATCTAGGACCCCTTTTAATACCCTGGACTCCAAATGCAATTGCCTCCCTTTTAATTTTCCAATTAATTCCTTGAGCAGCCACTTGCCTGTCTTAGCCAGAAGTCCAATGTCTCCCTCTTACAGCTTCTACTTCCCCTCCTCCTACAGACTGTCAGGAGGCTAAGTTCGCCAACAGCGCTGCTGCTTCCAAACAGGCCCGGAGGCTCCCGGGGAGCCAGGTCAGTTCCCCAGCGGGCCCTGGTTCTGAGCTACTGCTGTTCCTACTCCTGCCATGTGCATCTCTGCTCCCTCTGGGGAGGGAGGTTCTCTATCCACCAGTCTTGCTGGTCCAGATTCCGACACAGACCGGAATGACCCAACACGACAACTTTCTGGCTCCCCTCACATGTTCTGCCATTGCTCCCACAGCAAGACCCTCAAGAGCTGATGAGGCCAAAAGGGCTTCCTGCTTTAACTACCACTGTGCCCAATCAGCCTCCTTGCCTCAAGGCCTTCACGTTAAGCCTGAGATGTCAGTCTTAACTTCCTTCTCTTGAGCTCCTCTTAGGGCTGGTGCTATCCTGAACTTCTCAATCTATCTGAGAGAGTCAATAAAAGGGTGACAATCTCAGCCCCGTTTGTCAAGAAGGCCCCTTGGTTCCATTTACCCACCTATGTCTCAGTGCCCAGCTCTGCACACCATGATGCGTGGGGAGGGCAGCCGGGGTCAGTCCATAAAAGGTTCTGCTTACCATTGCCACATAAGAGGAGCCCTCAAAGGTTCAGGGCTCCAGGTGACTCACTAGGTTCTAGAGAAGAATTTGGCAACTTCTGCTATAAAAATAATACCAAATTCTTATTCATAAGCATAAGGGCTGTGTTTCTCTTATTCACTAATACATGTCCACTGTCTGAGACATTACCTGACATACACAGCTATTCAATAAAATTTGACACATTGAGCCTACTCTATGCAGGTAGCCATGCTAACCTGCTCTGTATGGTACAATAGCCATACGTGGTCATTTAAGTTTAAATTAAATAAAAATTTAATTCCTTGGTCACATCTTAAGTGCTTACACCTTGTTAATGTTCAAAAGTGACAATGGGGCTAGAGGCCACTGCATTAGACTGAGAAAATATACAAAATTTTCATCTTTGCAGAAAGTTCTGTTGGACAGCACTGAGCTGGACCCTTTACAAATTCCTGTTCGGTTAATTTTACAAAAGCTGTTTGAGGCAAGGAGTAGTGTGTATAAGCAGATGAAGAAACGGAAGTTCAGAAGATATTCCCAACGTCATATATCTGGGGTGTGAACACAGGTCTGTCAGACACTAAAATGTGTGGCTTTTTTGTTACCAAAGTGCTTAAGAAAAATTGGCTCAATCTGAATAGTATTATTTTGAGGAATGGAAGGAGAGAGTTTCAACCCAAAACAATGGAAGGGGTTGATTGTTGGCTGAGCCAATGGCAAAGCCAAGAACAGAATCTACAAAGTGTCGCCTAGATATCTAGAGACCAGATACCTAGGACAGGCCTGTGGATCTTACGCACAGTATTTCTCAACCTCTCTAGGGTAAGGAACCATTTATTTTTATATTTCTAATATGCTAGGGTCAATGCTTTTGTAATATATATACTAAAAATGGGATTACTAAAAAGTAAAATAAAAAGACATACTAGCCCAGCTTTTACTGGATTCAATAAATATATGACATTTCAATAAATATCAGGGAAAAAACACAGTAAAAGAATTACTATAAAAGTTTCTAAAGGCTTATGCTAGATCTCTGTAACTGTCTCATTCTGGGTTGGTAAGGAATAGTCTACCCCCGTGAGCTCTACACTTGGAATGGCACTGCCCTAAAAGACTGAGCCAGAACTTTATAGGGATTTAAACCAAGACCAAATGTGTTGGCCAAAGGTTGCATAAGAACCACAGAATGACAGCATTAACCCCAAGCCTTAGAGAACAGTGCCCTGAAACTCCACTGTGTAAGGGCAATTTCTATAGGTTAACTCTTAGACTCCTTTCAAATGTGAATCCTCTTAGAGGAGATGGCAATGCTGGATGGAGGCCCTCAAAGTCCAGGTCAAGGTCAGTATTGTCATGAGGGAGTTCCTAAAAAGCTGGTGTGCAGAGCAAAAGCAGAATTAGGGATTCCCTGAGTTCAGGAACCCAGGCAACTGCAGGACATAGGCATCAAGCTCAAAGAAAATCAGAGTGAGGGGGAACACGGGATGTCAAGCGTTGAGGAGAAGAAACCAGGGGAACAATGGTGAGCAGCATCCCATTATGGGAACTTGTGCTTCTGCCCCCCAAGTTACTTTGGAATATTATCTGTCATGTACACCATAGTGTGAATTAATTGGTCTGACCTCTTGCTCTACGTAGAGCAGACAGGAGGGAAGTGGCAGTGAAGAGCAAAGCAGAAAATGGAGAGAGAGTTCTGAAGCTGGAGGTTTCCCGACCTGATTATCCAAATCAGCAGTCCCTCAGCCTTGGAGTGCCTGGGACCAGTGACTGAGAAAGGAACGGAAAGTAGAGGATTGTCTTGTTTACAGTTTTCACCTAAGGGCACAATTCTCCCCTGTCTGTCATTCAGCCTGAGGTCTCCAGCCACAGTGCTCATTTGGACTTCTATGTGTGATTTATTTGGATTAAACTTTGTTCTGCTGTGTTTTCACCTAGAAACAAAATACTTTTCTCATTACTCTTATTCCATCACCGGGATTTCTCTTTTTCAGACGCAACAAAAAAACCTGTTGCCGCCATAAGGAGGGAAGTGGACAGAGCTGTGAGTAATCATGGTTTTTCTTACCTTTTTGTCTCCCGACTTGAATTAAGCAACAGCCCCTGTTCTGTGAATGCACAAAGAGCAACGGGATGCTTACAGCCCGTGCAGAACCTTCCCATTGAGTGGCACTTCCGCTAGCTGTTGTTGCGAACATGTCGTTCGACACCCTTCTTGGGAGGAAAAGGGTGTTTGGGTACAGCCGTGGAAAGTTGTAGAGCCTATGGTGAGCCTTCGGTCTGTCTCTATCCCTAAGCGCGGCTGCGCAGGACATCTGGGCTTAGATGCTTAGTAACACGGTTAACAATTAACAGCAAGGGAAGATACTCAATGGCAAAGCAATCAACAACTCATGGTTTTGCAACGATTACTAATTCACTGTTGGCGGCTTCGGGTCTCGGTTTTGATGGGGGAGGAGTAGAAGGCTCCTCAC
>RCUC01170994.1:0-17395 GCA_003697995.1 Taxidea taxus jeffersonii | reverse complement strand
GATGTTTAATAGAAAAGAAAACAGACCTGGATTTTTCATATAAGGTTAAAAAAAAAAAAGAATTAGAGACACATCTGCTGTGCTTGTTCTCATGTGCCCAAGAGGAAAAACAAAAGTAAAGACCATGTCAAGAAAACTGTTGCCACTATAGGGTCTGTCATTTATGATTTGTAAATGTATCTCCAGCAAAGTGAGGGCAAAATCCACTTTCTCTCAGCTACCTATAAATAATGCACATTTTTGTCAAAAGACTCTCCTTTAAGAAATGTAGAAAATTGATTCTGATGGGAAAAGGAAATATAACTCAGGAGGAAATGGAGCAAAAAATACACAGGGATGATTTATTCTGTCAGATTCTATGTCTCGATATCTAGAGCATTGAGGAGATGCATCCAGGCCATGAATAAAGACAGGTCGGCAAAAACACAGATGACTACTCTCGGATGCGTGGAGTTGGGACACTGAAGACTTAGCCCCCATCAGACTGTCTTCCGCTGAAACAGACAGGCACATGGATTAGAGCCTGTGTCCTACCTCGACTAACCCTCTTGCCTCCAGATGAGTAAACTGAGTCCCAGGAAAAGGAACTGACCTGAATTTACAGGATGAGCTGACTCTCACGTGGATGGGTGAAGACTCCCAGAGACAGGAAGATTAACAATCTTCCTGTATGATTGCTTGAGACCTATCAACTAAGTTGTGCAAGGTGTCCAACTCCTCTCCCATATTCCAAATGAAAAACGTCAGTGGGAATGAGGCTAGAAGGCACACATAAGAGCTCGGGTAAACACCACTCGAGCATTTCCCTGGGCCTTTGCTTTATGACAATATTTTCAGCATCTTAGCAATGCTGAGTCTCTGCCCAAGGGCTCAGAGGCACCGGGCTCTGCCTGTGTTTCTACACTGGGCAAATTATCCTCACGATATCTCACCTGTTCTATGTCTGCTGAGCGACAGAGTCTCAACACACAAACCCCTACTCCCCTCCCTGGTTGAGATAGTTGCCCAGCCCTCCACATTCCCTACCCCTTTTCCTTTATTTGGCTTCAAAACCTCTGACTTTCAACATTCCAACATTTGATTGGGTTAACAGGATGCAAGTACTAAAATTTACTCCTAATATTCTAAAAATTCCTCCAGGGTTTTTTGTGTATATGTGTGAAATTACACCCCTTTTTCAATTTTGCAACATTTCCTTATATTTTAAGGAATTTGCACTTCTTCATGTAGAAATCTAATACTTTGGTAGATTTTACTTATTTGTGGTTTTACTTATTTGTGACCTGCATGGGATTCCACACAAAAGGGCTTCATGGGAACAGGATTTTCTTTTTCATGTCTTTATTGATTGCCCTGTGCCTGGAGCCTAGACAGGTGCCTGCCAGACAGTAAACATTATGTATATTTTTGTTGGATGATGGTGGAGTGCCATGGGAGGTTCTGCTGTGTCTCGTACACAGACGTTTCTTCTTGCCTGTGCGGGGAAGGTCCCCGCAGCACCCTCGGCCACTCGCACGTGAGGCTGCCGTCTGCATGTATAGGAGAGCATCATGATGACAATACCGCTCCTTCCCCTATCTCATTCCACAGCTCCTCCTGTGCTCTGGGATGAGAAACACTCATTTCCCTGATATCAGGCATTCCCCCAACTTTATGAAAGCTCAAAACACGAGCATCTATTCTTCTTTCTCTTTGCATTTCTGCTAAAACAACTCCCACTTTGAAGGAGTAGATGTCAAGGGGTAGCCTGAACAGTAGAGAATTTAGAAGGCACCCTGAGACAAGGGGATGAGAAATGCATTGGTTAATCTACCACAGTATTAGATTTCTACATGAGGAAGTGCAAACAAAAGTGTCTTTGAAGCAGCCATACATTCCCAGTGTTCTCTGTCAAATAAGCAGGACCTGAAGGCTATGGTAAATTCTAGATAGCGCGCTCACATTCATGCTTAACCTTATACTTAAAACAAAATCAGGGCCATTCTTGCAAATAATCAACTTTTGGCTATTTTCTTTTTGAAGGAGTGTCTTTGTAGACCTAATCCTGCTATTATCATGCAAAAAAACTAATCAGAAGTTAGTACAGCGAATTTGTATTCAAAAGGATCATTGCATGAAGAGGAAAGAAGCTATTGCAATGATAGGAGGGGACCATCCAAACAGGCAGAACCTCTGGCCAGAAGATCTGAAAACATCTCCTCTAGGGACACAGGGGTAGGGCACCCCCCCAAAAAAAGAGTTTTCTTGTATGGGGAGGAGAGAACAGGCCAGAAAGAGGAGTGAGGAGCCGGGGTGAAGGGTGGGGTCATCAGGTATCTGATGCCAAGGCCCTCACGCACTCTGAAGAGGTTGTTCAGAGCCTGGGGGAAGGAGAAGGACATCACCAAGTTCCATTAGTCAGTGCTTTGTTCTGACTGATCAGTGGGGATGAGAGGTTTAGCCGATTATTTATGAAACAGAGAATGGGAACTTGGAGGGTCTGTGTCTGGCCTGTCACAGGGAAACGAGGGAGCACCAGCAAGTGAGTCCTATCTACACCATCGGTGGAAGGAGGGTTTTGCTTTCCCATTCCGGAACACCAAAGGGCAAGGGTTTCTTAATGCCTGCGGTTTTCCTAGATCTCGGGGCTCTGTAACGTTCCAAGTGGTCAGCATCAACACCTGATCACAAATCGTGTGTGAGAGAGCCAAAGACCCCAGACCCTTACTCAGGGAAGAATCTGTGTTCATTTCCAGTTTTCTGTTGACTGTGGATTTTTTTAATAACATGATATCCTGTACCTTACAGACTCAGATGAATCCCTCAAACATAAGAAGAACCCAAGCTGAAACTCTGAGAAACTACAGAATTCCCTAAATACAGGAACAGCTAGGAGCCCAAGTCATAAGAAGAAAAATGTGTCACGGAAATGCTAGGGCGGTTTCCAAAGCCATTGTTCAGGCCATCATCTCCCACCCAGCAGGTGAGTGAGTGGAAGGGGAGCCCCATGAAGCTCTGTGATTAGCACCAGAATCGTGAAGACCGATAAACAGCTGTTTTTTTAAACCAATTTCTAATTTTCAATTTTCAATAGAAGGTTAAAGATTTTCTATAGAAAATCTATGGTTTCCATCCTCAGTCTTCTAAGCTTCAATCTGAAAGGAAGTCTATGTCCTCCCACTCTAACGTTTTCCTCAGTATTAATGACAAAATGCTTGCCAAGATCCCAGCCAGGAAAACCCACTGAGAGGGGCCATGACCTGAGGTCTTGGGCGCTGCCTGTCACTTCTCCCAGATCCCCTCTGACAGACCCTCTTGACCCCCTCAGACACACTCAGCTGTAGACTGCAGAAGGAGGAGACTGAGAGTAAATAATCTCCCTGACAATGTCTAACTTATTCATTCACTTCAATCCTGAATCTCTCCATGGAAGTTTCTCCTGGGGCGGGGACCAGTTGGTGGGAACATGTTCCTATCTGGGTCCCCAAAGTAGAGCTGGCAGGATGCCTGCCTATGACAGCCAGTGTCTGCTGCCAAGGATTTCTCCTCAACTTGTCCTCAGAAGCTAGCAAAGTGAAACATGTATTCAGTTAATACGCTATCTGACCACTGCCACTGCTGAAGAAAACTGCTATTTTCTAAAGATTTTTATTTATGTATTTGTGACAGAGAGAGAGAGAGAGAGCACAAGCATGGAGAATGGAAGGCAGAGGGAGAAGCAAATTCCCGGTCAAGTAGAGAGCCCAATTCAGGGCTCAATCCCAGGACCCTGAGATCATGACCTGAGCAGAAGGCCAACGCTTAACCGACTGAGTCACTCAGGTGTCCTGAAAACTGCTATTTCTAAACCACTGATAAAACATAGAAACAGTATCACTAAAGAAGCTTTAGGTGATAATCATTATTCTAAGACTTGCATAGTTACAGATCGGATCTCATCAAGGGAATAGAGTGAAACTTTTTGTTTCAGATTATTAAGAGGAGGGTTGTATTAGATGCATGGCAAGGCTAACATATACATAGTAAATAATGGCCTAATTTTGGATGATTACCCTTGAACTATGTTTTGAAGGTAATGTGTAACACTTCTACTTAAGAATTATATAACTATTAGCTTTTTAGGTGTTGAGTTTAAGAAGTTCTTTATAGATCTTGCATACCAGCCCTTTTCTGTAGTGTCATTTGTGACTCTTCTCCCATTCCGCAGGTTGCCTCTTTGTTTCATTGACTGTTTCTTTGCTGTGTGGAAGCTTTTTATCTTGATGAAGTACTAAAAGTTCATTTTTGCCTTTGTTTCCCTGACCTTTGGAGACATGTCTTGAAAGAAGTTGCTGTGCCGATGTCGAAGAGGTTACTGCCTGTGTTCTCCTCTAGGATTTTGATGGATTCCTGTCTCACATTGAGGTCTTTCATCCATTTAGAGTTTATCTTTATGTGTGGTGTAAGAGACTGGTTGAGTTTCATTCTTCTGTATAGAGCTGCCCGATTTTCCCAGCACCATTTATTGAAGACACTGTCTTTTTTCCATTGGATATTTTTTCCTGCTTTGTCAAAGATTATTTGACCACAGAGTTGAGGGTCCATATGTGGGCTCTCTATTCTGTTCCATTGATCTGTGTCTGTATTTGTGCCAGTACCATGCTGTCTTGGTGATCACAGCTTTGTAATATAGCTTGAAATCAGTCAGCATGATGCCCCCAGCTTTGTTATTCTCTTTCTACATCTCCTTGGTGATTCAGAGTCTTTTCTGGTTCCATACAAATTTTAGGATTATTTGTTCCCCAATGTTCATAGCAGCAATGTCCACAATAGCCAGACCGTAGAAAGGGCTGAGATGCCCTTCAAAAGACAAATGGATAAAGCAGATGTGGTCCATATGGACAATGGACTATTGCTCAGCCATCAGAAAGGATGAACACCCAACTTTTGCATCAACAGGGACGGGACTGGAGGAGATGATGCTGAGTGAAGTAAGTCAAGCAGAGAGAGTCAATTATCATATGGTTTCACCTACTTGTGGAGCATAAGGAATAGCATGGGAGACATTAGGAGAAGGAAGGGAAAAATGAAGCAGGGGAAATCAGAGGGGGAAAGGAAAGATGAGAGACTGTGGACTCTGGAAAACTGAGGGTTTGTAGGGGGTGGGGGATGGGTGAGCCCAGTAACGAGAATTCAGGAGGGCACGGATTGCATGGAGCACTGGGTGTTCTACACAAACAATGAATCACGGAACACGACATCAGAAACTAATGATGTATGGCGAGTAACATAACATAAAATTTTTTTGGTAAATAAAACCCTACCAAAAAAAAAAAAAAAAGAATTATACAGTTATCACAATGCACGTCTAACAATGGTGCCAATAGGTAACTCTTCTGCCTGGCTTACTAGGATGTTGTGCATAAAAAGGAGATATACAAACATGAATGCTTGTCATAGTTCCCAGAATGTTGTCATACCCAGGAAAGGACCCCAGGGGGCCACTACCACCTGCTTGGCTGAGGAAGCCCGGGGGTCCTGCTGTGCTATGAGCTTCTCAAATGCTCCCAGAGAGCTGCCAAAGAACCCAGCTCACTGTAAGTGGGGTGGAGTAGAATGAATGCTTTAATATTTTCATTAATTAGGACCTCAAGAGAGTCTCAGTTGAATTACTAATCTGTGATATATACATCAAAGGTATTTTTTCATTAGTATGTATGAAATTAGATTTGATCTGAATGAAAGTGGGAAAAAGAGCATTTGTGTGTGTTTTGTTTTGCTATTAAGGAAAATTTATTTTATAACCAGAGTGGTATGACATTTTCCGTTCAAAATGAAAATTTGGTACATGTTTACATCATGTGGAAAAAGGAAACAATGTTCAGTGTTTAAACATGAATGAAAGCATACTGTAACCACTTATTTATTTATTTATTTATTTTTAAAGATTTTATTTATTTATTTAACAGAGATCACAAGCAGGCAGAGAGAGAGGAAGGGAAACAGGCTCCCGGCTGAGCAGAGAGCCCGATGTGGGGCTCGATCCCAGGACCCTGAGATCATGACCTGAGCCGAAGGCAGAGGCCTCAACCCACTGAGCCACCCAGGCGCCCCCTTAACCACTTTTGCTAGTGACTGTCATTTGCAAAGCCTTATATTTTCTCCAGGTAACTATTCATTCTTTCTTCCAAATGAGGGCACGAGGATTCTAAAAGGTAGAGTAAATCTCAAGAGATCTCACGGAAACACCTGTAGATCTGAATCTTATCTGCAGTAGAATTGTAAGATGCTTTTCCAAGTCATGGTGTCTGCAATTCACAACTAAACCCTGTAATTAAGTAAGAAATTCTGATTTTAGCATTGCATCATGGTAAGAGAATATCTGAAGTACATTAGTTCAATCTCCCTAAATGGTCTGTTACCACCTAAATATTTATGCTATAATCTATTTTTTAAATTATGCAATAATTGTACTCCTAACTTGCTTAAAACCATGTTACAAATAGTTGTTTTAAGTCGATGTTAAGTTATTTTGCAAACCAGCAGCTCTTCCTCATTAAAAAAAATTAAGGTTGCTTTAAAAGCTATTTTCCATAAATGTTCTACAAATGAGAATTCAATTCAATGTAATTGCAATTCAAAAAAAGGAGACCACATATTTATAGACAAGAGCCTAAATGACAAGACTTACGGGGTTCACCCTCACCTAGCGTCCACACCAAGAGGCTCAAGTAAGTAGGGCCTGGAGGGCCAGCCAAGAGAAAGGATGAGCTCATTCAGAATCAAAGGTCCCATCTCGGGAGGGAGGAGGAAAGGATGTATGTGTAATATTAGCTAAAGCTGATTTTGACCCTGACTTAAATTATTTTACTTTATAAAACACTCATTATTTTTTTCGAATATTTAAAACAGATCCAGGGGTGAGTACAGAAATAGTGTTTTTTTCCTCCTTTCATCGAATGGATAATTTAAAGGAATATTTCTTCACACAAGGAAATTGTAAAAGGGAAGAGCCAAGTGGTAAATACGGCTGATGTCAAGAGAGTTGTTTCATGGTAAATTGCCCAGATCAAGCACTTTGCTTTCATGCTATGTAGGATCCTGTGGACAGAGTGGATTAGTTCTTTAAAGATTTTCAAGGTCATTCATGTATATGATTGTACACATACATATTATGCTCATAAAAATCACTGAAAATGCCTGCATATTGATCACAGGGAGTGGGGCCTGGGATCGCACTGAGGAGGGGGCTTGCCTTTCACAAATTGTTTGCATTTCTGCGTGGCAGCAGACACACATGTCATTTGCATAAACGTCTAAAACTGGGGTCTGCTGTCTCTAGATCTGTCAGCCCCACTTTCTCCTGATCAGTTACTGCTGTTGGGCAAAATTTCTCATCTATTTACTTTCCTGTTTTGGATCAAATTGTAAGTCATAGTTGAAAGAGTCTTTCAATCTCCTAAATTTCTTCAGAGTTGTCACTTTAGTAAGAACTTACGGTCAGGCTGTACTAGCAGCTTAGGATCAGCAAGAATGATTCAGCAGTGAGGACCTCTGACACGAAGGCCCGGCGGCGGTCAAGGCCGCGGGAGGAAGAGCGGTGGCTCCTGACCTGCTCTGAGACCCGGTCGAGTGGTCGGCCTCTGGCTTCCAAGGCTGCCAGGCTCCTGGAAGGGTCATAGCAAAGGCAGCCTGTTCTGCCCACAGAGTCTCCTGAGGAGCGGCATGCCTCTCCCTCTCCCTCTGCGACTCCCCCCTTTCATGCTCTCTCTAATGTGCTCTCTCTGCCTCTCAAATATTTTTTAAGAAGTTTGCTGAGTGGACAGATCTTATGTCAAGCCCTCCTGGGACAAACAACAGTAACGAGGTAGGAGAAAACTTTTGGAGGGGTCGACACGGCAAAGACTGCGGTGACGGTTTAGGCTTATTTTCAGACTTCTCTGCTTTTGGAAGATGTGAAATTCCAAATTCCCCTTTTGGAAGACGTAACTCAGGGATTTTGTGAGAATTCACTGAAAGAGTGACACCCCCACCTCCTACCCCCCTCCTTCCTTCCTGAAGTGATTCTGTGTAGTGCTGTGTTAGGCCTCCAGGTAGTCGGCTGGCACAGAGGCTATAGCAGAAGCAATGTTTCCTTCAGGAGGAGGGATAAGGGGTAGGAAGGGATTTCAGAAGTTAAATCAATCCAAGTGTAACAGAACCACTTTTTCAAGTCTGTCTGCCATGCATCCAAAGGGCCCACAGATATTTTTCATTAGCTGAAATTTTGGTCAAAAAAATAAATAAATAGACAGCTCATTACCCGGGTCTATCCTTAAACTGGTGAAGATCTCTGAAAATCCATTTAAGGCTTGGTGCTTGAGTGACCTTTATATTTCTGGGTTTTTCTTGTCATCTTTTTTTCCCCCCTTAAATTTAGTAAGAGCTACAGGAACAAGGTAGGCAATAAGGATTCCTCACTTTAAAAAAGTTCAGCTGGATGCTGTCAGCTCATGGCAAAAACAGAGCGAATGAGTCACATTTGGGGAGTGAACTGACAAGACATGACATTCAGATGAAGGTAACGTGCAAGCATAAAATCTCCTTGGCATTGGCCTGAGTGGGCAGCTGTCCTCACTCCCGCTCCCAAGTCCCAGGTCAGCTGAGCGTGGGTGGCCCTGCCTGTGACCTGCCTTCCCAGCGAGCAGACCGCTTGCTGCAAGTCTCTCCAACCCTTCCCCGCCGTCTCCAAGGACGACTGATGTCCAGGCTTGGAGTGGGGATGAGACGTGAGCGCAGGGAGGCTCTGTGCCGGGAAGTCGAGGTCGGGGATTACTTGGTGAATCATCACTTCATGTGTCCCTCGTCCTTTCCTCGATCTCTTTTAATACAAATCAACAGAATATGCTCACATGAGAAAATTGTTTATGCTAAAGAAATAAATGTCTTTCTTGGAGGAAGTCATATTTTTAAAATATACATATCTCTGAATACAGTTTGCAAGCTCTAACTAGTTTCCCTGAATATGATAATTTTCCAATAAATATGAAAAAGAGTGTTTACGCAACAGGTGCAATACTTCGGGGGTCTTGTGGAAAACAAAACACTCATCCCGTGTGGTTTTAGATGTATTTCAATGGTTGCAGGTCAGTGTACTCTGTGTAAGCAAATGGCGTCTTTGTCCCTCTGAGACCGAGAAGTGAATGGAATTGGCCTAGGGAAGGAGAGCCTCACCACCGAGGCATTTAGGACGTGCGAAGGAAATGGCCGCATCCTTTCCACTAGAAGGATGTTCCCTTTAAAAATGGTGCTGGGATCTACGATTCAGCTCGTTCAGCTCTGCTCTTTTTCTAGAGCAGACGTGAGTGTATCACAACACACAAAGGCCCACAAGGTCTTGTCTAGTGACTCTGGAGGTGGGGATCTCGGGGAGAGGAGAAAGCACCCTCCCCATAAATACAGGGCCGATGGCAGGCAGCTGGCATGAGACCTCACCCTGCAGGTGTATTTTCTGTTTTTTTGTTTGCTTTTATTAGTGCATGATTATTACTCAGTTTTTTGAAGACTCATTCGGCCTCCCTTACAAAAGTGGTATGTATGACATTGTTCATCTGTTCTGAATGGAAAAGAAAAGGAAAACAAAAAAACAAAAACCAAGTATGGGCCAGTGTCTCACTAATCAGAAAAAAATCTGTTGCTACATAAAAATGTACAAACACTGAGTGAGTCTTTTGGCATGCTGGGGAGAACTTGTAAATAGCACCACACGCTTCCCCAACCCCTTGTTCTTAAATGTGCAGTGTGATTGCCTTTTTCTTTTGCTTTGGGTGGGCTCATCTCAACACTGGCCTCTGCCAGTGTTTTCCCCCACTGTGTCTGTGTGCTCCTCCTTCACCATAATTTATCAGTTCTGTGGTGGTTTCCAGCCATCCAGTCTTAACTGAGAAACCCGCAACTGTCTCCCTTCATCTTCCTGATTTTACCAGCTCACCTTTATCCCCATTACTCATTAATCTACATTTCCTCTAAATTTACTTCGGCCTAAAACATTTGCAAGGAATTTTCTTCTTCAGTTGGATATGCTTCTAGAATGTTCTCACCATGCCCACTTATCCCTTCTCCCTGCAGGGTGTCTGCCTGGAGCCCTGTTTTTCCACCCCTTGCTCTCACTGTAACCTGGGAAGTTCCCTCAGGGACTTCCTTTGTTCTGGGGTGTTATGAGTTCTCCTTGCTCCCCGCTCAAACTTCCCGGAGGTGAGCCTGTGACCCGTGGCCCGAGCAGGGGGGCAGGGGGAGGGCTGTGTGCAGCGTTGTCCTGTTCCTTGTCCCGTGCCTTGTCCTATGCCCGCCACTGGCTCCATCTGGCTGGTCTGCACCTGCCCACTTCCGTGTGCACAGGACTCCCCACCAGGGCCAGACCAGCAGTGGGCACTGCCTTCTCCCGGCAGCCTTCTCCCCCAGGACCTTCCGGGTCAGGGAGCCAACATCACCCAGGGCCCTGGCTTTCTTTTGCAAGGACTCTGGATATGTTGAGAAGACTTCTTCTGATACTCTGCCTTATGTTCAGCTGGACTATTCTTGTTGGCCAGAAAAACATGGGACGCGTCTCTCTGTGTCTTCTTTCCTTTTTTTCCCTTTCAGCACAGTTGCCAAAATATCCTAATTCAGTGGCCTTTTTCTGTCACTGGGTGACCCCACACGTGCTTCTGCTCTCTAGGAAATGTATGAATAAAAGTCTTCCCTTACTGTTCCAGGTTTTCTCCTTTTACCAGTTCCTATTTTGGTGGATACCAGTGAGATTTTTCTGGATTGGTGTTTTCCCTTGCACCCCATCTTCCCCAGAATTTGGGGGGACAGATCTCGGTGGGTGCAAGGATCCCGGTCTCAGCCACGTGGGGAGTACAGACCTCAGACCCCACAAGGCCTTGTCAGCGTCATGGAGGCTGGACAGCTGCCCTTTTCCCTCAGCACTGCTAACTTGACTCCCAGCAGAGCCAGCTGTGGCGTCTTCCCCACTTCTGTCTGACCTTGAGAGTGTGGGGAGAGCAGGAGAGCAAGGTGCTGAGGGGTGCATGGCCGTGAGGGGAGAGGCTCCAGGAAGCCAGGATGGGGGGCAGCACACTGAAGGCAGGTTGCAGACAGGTGGCAAAGCAGCAGAGTCAGGCTGAGAGCTGCAATGTGCACAGGCCCCTTGTCCATCCCCCACCATTGGGAACAGCTTTGGCTGAGTCCCCACTTCTGCATGTGGGGGCTGGAACCATAGGGCCTGTCCTTCCGCATTCCTGAGAATTGCATGAGATAAATGGGCGGCCTGGGCAGGACCCAATGGGCAAGCCTTCCAGGGATGCCTGTCGCTCCTGTTCCTTCCTTCCCGGAGTCTTCTCCTCGTCAGGCTGGGTGCGCTGCACTTCCAGAAAGCAAGACTGGAACATGTGTTGCAACCCTCCTTAGCAGAGACCTTTCTGCTAAGATTTCATGAAGCATGTATGTCCCCGCAGAGAGGCCGCGGTGGGCTAGGACTCCCACTGCTCGCGTGCACTCCCTGGAGCTGGACTCCTCTCCTCTGGTCGCAGACAACCAGGAGGCAGCCTCGCGCCACAGCTATCCTTGCACTGTCAACTCTGTAATCTCTAAAAAATCCATCGTGTTGAAGCATTTGCCCAGAATATAAGCTGTTGGTTCATGGTCTGAAGCTTTGTGCTCACGGGTCTCACCCTGAAACCCATCCCTAGCCCTGGCGCTTCTAAAGACAAAAGACCTCATTTGGTCTGTCTTCAGGAAGAGAATTACAACAGCCTGTGATCCGGGCTGATTCACAGGGAGTGTTACTGTTTGAAAATAGAGGGTTTCGCAGTAGGATGTAAGTACTACAGAATAAAAAAGCATCATTGCCAATGACTTAGGTAAGGGAAGACACGGGTTTTGTCTAGGAAAGAGTTTTCTGATCTACGTCCGGATGGGTTCTTCAAAGAACTAAATCCTCTGCAATTATTTATCGGGAAGTGATGTGTTCACAATTATTAATAATCAACAGGACACTAAAAAAATGGTCTCCTAAATAAATTTGTGCCTGGGAAGCGTCAGAAAGGTGCTGTCCCACAGAACTCCCTGTGCGCCTGAGAAGAGCTCTATCCCAACCTCTGACCAGGCAGCCACCAGCCAGGGGTGGCCAGGGGGGCACCTGGAATGTGCCTCACGTGACTGAACTTGAGTTTGCCCAGTGGCTACGGTTTTGGATGCTTTGCTGAGTAAAAACTATGTTTTTCTTTTTGTTTCCCTTTTTATTTTTTTTCATGTATACAGTTGATTATAAAAGAAGCTGTAAGTATTGTTGCCACCATTTTGTGACTTGGAAAACAGTCACATACAATTTAGATCCTATGACCCGTCCTTAACCAAAATGGGTAATGGCAGAGTGAGTAAAGATAGCTACCAACAACAAAATTTGGAGACAGAGAAAAACCAATTTTCCCAGTAGGAAAATAAAAGAAAAAAGCCCAGTTGTACTGTTGATTTTTTTTTCCACAACTGAAGTTTTCCAGTTTGATTTAATGAATACCAGCTTAAAGGAAAGTCTCTTTCATCTATAACCAAGAATCCAGTAGGTCATATATTTTATAAAATTTGAATTATTTAAATCCAAAGTAATATCAGCTGTTTTTCAACTGACCAGACACCTGCTAAATATTGGGAAAAAAAGGCTGTTTCTTTTCTTTCGTGTGTCCTCACCTTCACTGCAAGCATGGCTTTTCTGGAGGCTCATTTTGGCTTCGAAGTACTTTCTCCTAAGCTCTGAATCCAGTAGAACTCTTACCAGTTCTTAAGTGGGTGCCCAGTTACTCTTCTTTTCCGAATACTCTACATACAATGGACCACTCTTCCGTCAGTCAGTTCATAGTGAGCCTCAGAACCTGTCTTGAATCACCGTATAAGATAAAGCACTGATTTAAAAAGTCCATACCCGTAGGCTGCCGAGGTCTGAGGCAGGCCTCGCACTTGCTGAAGAACAGAGTGTGCTCTGGTGTCCTGAGAGGCACGAGCAAGGAGCCGACCTCTCCTGAGATGCACAGGCTCTTGGCAATTCTCTTGCTGAGCTCCTTCACCTGCCTCCTTGTCACTGCCCAGTTCATGAGTCCCCAGGTATCTGCCCACATCAGTGTGGCCTGTGAGACTCTGCCTGGTCCCACTGCTCCCATGACCTTCTCTCTCGGCCATTTATCTCTGCCTGGGGTGACCTTTCTTTTCCTGCCTTGACACCATGCTTGTTCCTGCCTCTGGGCATTTAGACTTACCCTTCATTCTGGCTTATAAAGCTCTCCCCAGGTTCCCTGCCCGCCTCCTTTCACTGTTGGGGTTTCTACCAAATGGCACCTGCTCTGTGTGGCCTTCCCAGATCCCTTAGTGAACCCTCTGCCCCATCCCCACAGTCATGCCCACTGTTACTTCTCCCTGCCATACTCTGTCTCGTGTGACCATACACTGCACTTGTGTTCATGTTTACGGACCACCACTGCCCCAGCATGGTCCGCTCTCCACTGAACACCAAAGCTAGCAGGACAGCTGCTCTGTCGTGGGCACGCAGGAAATAATTACATGAAGATGTGATAAATTGTAACTGACGATTAAGGCTTATTAAACATAACTGATATTTTCCAAATTCATTTCTCAAATACGTTCTAATTCTCATGTGAAAAAACCTCTGACTGGAATTCTGGGTGGTGTGTGTGTGTGTGTGTAGGGCATGGGGGCGGGGGATCACAGCACACAGTCCCTGCTCAGAGGAAGGAAAGAGGTCATGGTCTCCTCCAGCCTGCCCACTGGGGATGACGACACGCCACACCTAAGTACTTAGGATCTGGGGGTTCAAACATGTTTTTCAGGCTCATAGAATTTCTTACTGAAAAATGCAGATGCGTTTTCATGGTGGTTCTTCTCAAGCACTGTGTTCAGCTCTGGAAAATAGATGTTGAAGATGATACATGGTGTCTGTTCTTGCGGAGCCTACATTTTAGCCTCATTGGCTCCTGATTGGGAACAACACATACAGACGGGGTTTTTAAAAACACAGAGAAGAGGAAAAGGGAAAGGAAGAGAGAAATTGAAAAAGACTAATTTCTCCCACTTTACTATTTTGTCTCAAATCGGTCCTATAGAACATAAAACATGTGTAAAGACTGTGCCAAAGTAAATGGCTCATATAGTGAGCGTTTCTAAGAGAGTGTTATGGCTCATTCTATCAATTTTATTGTATAACTGTTGGCTTTCGGTACCTTTCAGAAACAAATCTGGAGCAAGTGGTGTGATCAGAAGGGCATTTTGATCTATAAGATCTTATCATTCTATAGATCTATAAGATCTACAATTACACTCCCGGGGTTTTACCCATTTCACACCCATTTCGTGTTGAGCCTATTAGGCGTCAGATTGATTCAAGGGGGTGTGTAATCTCTCTTCTTGGTGTTTCTGCATAAGACTATTTTCTAAAAAACTGTACAGCTGTGTAAGCAGTAACTCTAAATGAAAACACTGAAATAGCTTTTGCTGTTTTTCAACATTAAATACTCCAAGCAGAGCTGAAGTATTGAAAGATAATTCCTCTGTTGTTCCCTTACCACCTAAAAGCTTTTTCTCTTGCAAATTTTGAGTTCTGAATTTATCTGAAAAATCTTAATTATGTTTAAGAAAATGTTTCTTATTCACAATCTGAATTGATCGTCAATCAGTCAAAGCCCTGCCTGGACACTCATGGAAAGTTATAAGCCTGGCAAGCCTTTTGTCTGTGATTTCTGGCTTCTGGGTCAGATCTATTCCAGGAGTCCTGGGAGCCTGCTCCCGGGGAATCTAATGACTCTTGCACAATCATACACAAAGCCAAGGGCAAAAAGAACCTTCAGACGCTTAACCTCCTGTAGAGTTCACCATCTGGTGCTTCCTTCCATGGCCATACCCTGGGCTCTTCCTGCAAAGCCTAGGATGGCTGGGCCAAGAGAACTCTCAGATGGTGAGTTTTTGGGACCTTCTGCAAAATTTTTATTTACTCGTATGCTTAAGAAATAGCGCTGGATTCTGTGGGGCGAGGATATTACTAGTTTTTAAGTTGAAACTTCTAGATCAGAATTCCTGCCCTGTCACTTGCAAATCGAGATTGAATTCATTTCAACTCTTCAAACTTCTATCTTATTGACAATAGAGATAATGAAGATTGCTATTCTGTAATACAACACTCCCGAAGACCAGAAATGATTTCTTCTTCAAATCAATTCAGAATGAGGCAAGGTAGAAAGAAAGAAGAAAAAGAAGGAAGGAAAAACTCTTGCATTATTTTTTTTCACGCTCTAACAGAGGTCCCCAGGAGTTTGAAAGATAAAAGGTGCTGGGTGTTTTATGGACAAGCCTTCTGTATGTCCATGGACACCCTCAGCAAAATGGCACCTGCAAAAATGGTCTGTCACCATTCCCTAATACCAAAAGCAGAACACACCCTTCTCTCCCTGTGACTTTCCCCGAACTAAAAGATGATGCATTTCAAACTTATCTTGGGCACCACCAAGATGAAAGCGTGTATCTCTCACTCTGAGTAAGGAAAACAAGAATGAGAATGAGGTGATACGGGCAGACAATGGATTCCTTTTTAGTGCCAAATGTAAGCAGGGTCCTCATCTCCTCGGGTGGATGCAGCTCGCCCAGGGCTCTCTGGGGGTAGGGCGGGCGCCCTGAGAGACTCACGTGGATTCAGGGTTCTTGACTCTCCACAGCCTGAGGTCAGAGAGGCGGCTGTCCCTCTTTCCTCTAGAGGGGGCCTGCGGACCTGTCCCTTCTTTGCCAGCGGCCTCTCTGCTGCGCTTGTTGGGGTCCCTGGGCTGTGAGGATGTGCCCCACAGAAGTGGTCATTTAGTGAGTCTTGGAGATGGCACTTCTTCCCCCCTGGGTGACGGTCACACCCAGCTGGCCCTCAGGAAACATCTGATAGGAAACGGGAAGTGCGGGTGCCTGAAAATGGGCTGGAGGAGGGAAGGGTGGAGGGGCTTTGCAGAGCCAGCGACAGAGCACACAGGACATGGCTGGTGGTTGGCAGGGACAGGTGGGGAGCCTGTCTGAGTGCTGGTCCCAGCTAGGATTCCAGCTCTCTGTCAGTGTCACATGCTGCCCACAAACCTCCCCTGAGGAGGGAAGGCTGCTTTGGTCGCCAGCGTGTTATTACAGTAACTGTCACGGCCTGAGCACCAGCGGGACGGTCCCTGGTACCCGGGAGCCTTGTCGGTGCCCTTTCATGCTGTGAGCATCCAGACACGTGGTGTTTCCAGCACCATCTGGAGAGACGGATACCAGCCCTCAGTGCAGGAAGAACATCCCTGTGCAAAGACCTGACTCTCCACTTACACATGGTCACTCGGTCTCTGTAAAAAATGACCTTATCCCTGTGCAGTTTAAAGGTCCTCTTAGGCATCACACATATCAGGCTGGCAGGGTTAAGACCTCTTCTTCCAGCAGTGACTGGAACCCACTCACACTGTGTTGTTAATTTTTAAGATATAAAAAATGCAACAAAACAATACAGAATACTAAAAGGCACCCATTCGCCTGTTTTGAGGTGAGTTTCTTTTGCAAGCGTGAATTTGAAGATGAAAGAACATGCTCATTACTGTGAAGATTGCCAGTGAAGCCTGGGCTACTGTGTGATGCAGGGAAGAGCAGAGTCTCCTGCCGATTTAAGCTGGAGTGCTGATGGGGAGCTCCATCCCAGTCCTCCTGGGGCCGGCTTCCCAGATCCTGCAGCACGTGCCAGCCCCTGTTGGTATCATGTGATCGGACCCGAGTCTGCATTCTTACTGACCTTGCTGCCCTGCCTCTAGCTCTTTCCCATTCATTAGCTACTAAGATAATATACTGTCCTGACAAGACGTTCCTAGTGTTTACGTCACTATTGGCTTAGACAGAAGTGGGGCCTTGTTTTCAGAAAGCCACTATGAGAATATACCTTATGTTAATAGTGTCCTGATGATTTTCACTGGTGCTTGCTCACTAGCACACCAGCCCAGAGCTACCACCCAGGAGCTGGGCAGCTAGGATCCAGGGTGAGGGTGTAGGAGATGGACAGCCCACCTCTGACCGCCCACCCAACTCCGGCAGAGTGTGCCTTATTCTAGAACCGATCCAGCAGATCTCCAACAACTGGAAACACAGGACAATGCCCAAGCAGAAATCACAAAGGCACTTAGAAAGACATAGACATGACATCTCTACTCTCTTCAATGCAGGTGTTACCTAGAGCATCCCATGCTGGGTCACCTCCCACCAGAGGAACTCCCTTTGGGTGAAAATTTTCTTTAAAATATTTTGAATCATAGTTTAAGTGGAGAATTTAACTCAGATGGAAAATAATCTCTGAACACTTGCATCTACAACAACAGGTCCTAAAGTAGCTGTAGAGATGTTCAATGTGTGTGTCCCAAAGATT
>ML112207.1:2966-19489 GCA_003697995.1 Taxidea taxus jeffersonii | reverse complement strand
GATGTTTAATAGAAAAGAAAACAGACCTGGATTTTTCATATAAGGTTTAAAAAAAAAAAAAGAATTAGAGATACATTTGCTGTGCTGGTTCTCATGTGCCCAAGAGGAAAAACAAAAGTAAAGACCATGTCAAGAAAACTGTTGCCACTATAGGGTCTGTCATTTATGATTTGTAAATGTATCTCCAGCAAAGTGAGGGCAAAATCCCCTTTCTCTCAGCTACCTATAAATAATGCACATTTTTGTCAAAAGACTCTCCTTTAAGAAATATAGAAAATTGATTCTGATGGGAAAAGGAAATATAACTCGGGAGGGAATGGAGCAGAAAATACACAGGGATGATTTATTCTGTCAGATTCTGTGTCTCGATATCTAGAGCATTGAAGAGATGCATCCCAGCCATGAATAAAGACAGGTCGGCAAAAACACGGACGTCTACTCTCGGATGCATGGAGTTGGGACACTGAGGACTTAGCCCCCATCAGACTGTCTTCCGCTGAAACAGACAGGCACATGGATTAGAGCCTGTCCTACCTTGACTAACCAGATGAGTAAACTGAGTCCAGGAAAAGGAACTGACCTGAATTTGCAGGATGAGCTGACTCTCACGTGGGTGGGTGAAGACTCCCAGAGACATTAACAATCTTCCTGTATGATTGCTTGAGACCTATTAACTAAGTTATGCAAGGTGTCCAACTCCTCTCCCATATTCTAAACGAAAAACGTCAGTGGGAATGAGGCTAGAAGGCACACACAAGAGCTCGGGTAAATGCCACTGGAGCATTTCCCTGGGCCTTTGCTTTATGACAATATTCTCAGCATCTTAGCAATGCTGAGTCTCTGTCCAAGGGCTCAGAGGCACCGGGCTCTGCCTGTGTTTCTACACTGGGCAAATTATCCTCATGGTGTCCAACCTGTTCTATGTCTGCTGAGCTACAGAGTCTCAACACACAAACCCCTACTCCCCTCCCTGGTTAAGATGGTTGCCCACCCCTCCACATTCCCTACACCTTTTCCTTTATTTGGCTTCAAAACCTCTGACTTCCAACATTCCAACATTTGATTGGGTTAACAGGATGCAAGTACTAAAATTTACTCATAATATTCTAAAAATTTCTCTAGGGTTTTTTTGTGTATATGTGTGAAATTACACCCCTTTTTCAATTTTGCAACATTTCCTTATATTTTAAGGAATTTGCACTTCCTCATGTAGAAATTTAATACTTTGGTAGATTTTACTTATTTGTGGTTTTACTTATTTGTGACCTGTGTGGGTTTCCACACAAAAGGGCTTCATGGGAACAGGATTTTCTTTTTCATGTCTTTATTGTTTGCCCTGTGCCCGGAGCCTAGACAGGTGCCTGCCAGACAGTAAACATTATGTATATATTTTTTTTTATTTTTAACTTTATTTAAGCTTTATTTAAACATATAATGTAACCCCACCACCCTCTCCCAACCCCTCTTCCCCCCACCCCCCTCAGTTTGTTTTATGACATTAAGAGTCTCTTTTGGTTTGTCTCCCTCCCGATACCCGAATGTTTATAGCAGCAATGTCCACAATAGCCAAGTTATGGAAAGAACCTAGATGTCCATCAACAGATGAATGGATAAAGAAGATGTGGTATATATATATACGATGGAATACTATGCAGCCATCAAAAGAAATGAAATCTTACCATTTGCGACGACATGGATGGAACTAGAGCGTATTATGCTTAGCGAAATAAGTCAACTGGAGAAAGACAACTACCACATGATCTCCCTGATATGAGGAAGTGGAGATGCAACGGGGGTGGGAGTTAAGGTGGTAGGAAAAGTAAAAATGAAAGAAGATGGGATCGGGAGGGAGACAAACCAAAAGAGACTCTTAATGTCATAAAACATTATGTATATTTTTGTTGAACGATGTGGAGTGCCATGGGAGGTTCTGCTGTGACGTACATGGACGTTTCTTCTTGTCTGTGTGGGGAAGGTCCCCGCAGCACCCTCGGCCACTCACACGTGAGGCTGCCGTCTACATGTATAGGAGAGCATCATGATGACAATACCGCTCCTTCCCTAGTCTCATTCCACAACTCCTCCTGTGCTGTGGGATGAGAAACACTCATTCCTCTGATATCAGGCATTTCCCCAATTTTATTAAAGCTCAAAACACGAGCATCTACTCTTCTTTCTCTTTGCATTTCTGGTAAAACAACTCCCACTTTGAAGGAGTAGATGCCAAGGAGTAGCCTGAACAGTAGAGAATTTAGGAGGCACCCTGAGACAAGGGGATGAGAAATGCATTGGTTAATCTACCACAGTATTAGATTTCTACATGAGGAAGTGCAAACAAAAGTGTCTTTGAAGCAGCCATACATTTCCAGCATTCTCTGTCAAATAAGCAGGACCTGAAGGCTATGGTAAATTCTAGATAGCCTGCTCACATGTCATGCTTAATCTTACACTTAAAACAAAATCAGGGCCATTCTTGCAAATAATCAACTTTTGGCTATTTTCTTTTTGAAGGAGTGTCTTTTAGAACTGACCCTGCTATTATCATACAAAAAAAAAAAAAAAAACTAACCAGAAGTCAATACAGAGAATTTGTATTCAAAAGGATCATTGCATGAAGAGGAAAGAAGCTATTGCAATGATGGGAGGGGACCATCCAAACAGGCAGAACCTCTGGCCAGAAGATCTGAAAACATCTCCTCCAGGGGCACAGGGGTAGGACACCCCCCCAAAAAAGAGTTTTCTTATATGGGGAGGAGAGAATAGGCCAGAAAGAGGAGTGGGGAGCCGGGGTGAAGGGTGGGGTCATCAGGTATCCGATGCCGAGGTCGGCACTCACTCTGGAGAGATTGTTCAGAGCCTGGGGGAAGGAGAAGGACATCACAAAGTTCTATTAGTCAGTGCTTTGTTCTGACTGATCAGTGGGGATGAGAGGTTTAGCCCATTATTTATGAAACTGAGAATGGAAACTTGGAGGGTCTGTGTCTGGTCTGTCACAGGGAAACGAGGGAGCACCAGCAAGTGAGTCCTATCTACACCATCAGTGGAAGGAGGGTCTTTGCTTTCCCATTCCAGAACACCAAAGGGCAATGGTTTCTTAATGCCTGCGGTTTTCCTAGATCTCAGGGCTCTGTAACGTTCCACGTGGTCAGCATCAACACCTGATCATAAATCGTCTGTGAGAGAGCTGAAGACTCCAGACCCTTACTCAAGGAAGAATCTGTGTTCGTTTCCAGTTTTCTGTTGACTGTGTATTTTTTTAATGACATGATATCCTGTACCTTACAGACTCAGATGAATCCCTCAAACATAAGAAGAACCCAAACTGAAACTCTGAGAAACTACAGAATGCCCTAAATACAGGGACAGCTAGGAACCCAAGTCATAAGAAGAAATATGTGTCACGGAAATGCTAGGGTGGTTTCCAAAGTCATTGTTCAGGCCATCGTCTCCCACCCAGCAGGTGAGTGAGTGGAAGGGGAGCCCCATGAAGCTCTGTGATTAGCACCAGAATCGTGAAGACTGAGAAACAGCTGTTTTTTAAAACCAATTTCTAATTTTCAATTTTCAATAGAAGATTGAAGATTTTCTATAGAAAATCTATGGTTTCCATCCTCAGTCTTCTAAGCTTCAATCTGAAAGGAAGTCTATGTCCTCCCACTCTAACATTTTCCTCAGTATTAATGACAAAATGCTTGCCAAGATCCCAGCCAGGAATACCCACTGAGAGGGGCCATGACCTGAGGTTTTGGGTGTTGCCTGTCACTTCTCCCAGATCCCCTCTGACAGACCCTCGTGACCCCCTCAGACACGCTCAGCTGTAGACTGCAGAAGGAGGATACTGGAAGTAAATAATCTCCCTGACAATGTCTAATTTATTCATTCACTTCAATCCTGAATCTCTCCATGGAAGTTTCTCCTGGGGCGGGGGGTGGGTGGGGGGAACATGTTCCTATCTGGGTCCCCAAAGTAGAGCTGGCAGGATGCCTGCTTATGACAGCCAGTATCTGCTGCCAAGGATTTCTCCTCAACTTGTCCTCAGAAGCTAGCAAAGTGAAACATGTTTTCAGTTAATACGCTATCTGGCCACTGCCACTGCTGAAGAAAACTGCTCTTTTCTAAAGATTTTTATTTATTTATTTGTGACACAGAGAGAGAGCACAAGCATGGAGAATGGAAGGCAGAGGGAGAAGCAGGTTCCCGGCCGAGCAGAGAGCCCAATTCGGGGCTTGATCCCAGGACCCTGAGATCATGACCTGAACTGAAGGCCTACGCTTAACCGACGGAGTCACTCAGGTGTCCTGAAAACTGCTATTTCTAAACCACTAATAAAACATAGAAACAGTTCCACTAAAGAAGCTTTAGGTGATAATCATTATTCTAAGACTTACATAGTTACAGATCGGATCTCATCAAGGATATATAGTGAAACTTTTTGTTTCAGATTATTAAGAGGAGGGTTGTATTAGATGCATGGCAAGGCTAACATATACATAGTAAATAATGGCCTAATTTTGGATAATTACCCTTGGACTATGTTTTGAAGGTAATGTGTAACACTTCTAGTTAAGAATTATACAACTATCAGCTTTTTGGGTGTTGAGTTTAAGAAGTTCTTTATAGATCTTGCATACCAGTCCTTTTCTGTAGTGTCATTTGTGACTATCTTCTCCCATTCCGCGGGTTGCCTCTTTGTTTCGTTGACTGTTTCTTTGCTGTGCGGAAGCTTTTTATCTTGATGAAATACTAGAAGTTCATTTTTGCCGTTGTTTCCCTGACCTTTGGAGACATGTCTTGAAAGAAGTTGCTGTGGCCGATGTCGAAGAGGTTACTGCCTGTGTTCTCCTCTAGGATTTTGATGGATTCCTGCCTCACATTGAGGTCTTTCATCCATTTAGAGTTTATCTTTATGTATGGTGTAAGACTCTGGTTGAGTTTCATTCTTCTGTATAGAGCTGCCCAATTTTCCCAGCACCATTTATTGAAGAGACTGTCTTTTTTCCATTGGATATTTTTCCTGCTTTGTCAGTTTGACCACAGAGTTGAGGGTCCATATGTGGGCTCTCTACTCTGTTCCATTGAGCTGTGTCTGTATTTGTGCCAGTGCCATGCTGTCTTGGTGATCACAGCTTTGTAATATAGCTTGAAATCAGTCAGTGTAGACTCTTTCTACATCTCCTTGGTGATTCAGGGTCTTTTCTGGTTCCATACACATTTTATTATTTGTTCCCCAATGTTCATAGCAGCAATGTCCACAATAGCCAGACCATAGAAAGGGCTGAGATGCCCTTCAACAGACAAATGGATAAAGCAGATGTGTCCATATGGACAATGGACTATTGCTCAGCCATCAGAAATGATGAACACCCAACTTTTGCATCAACACGGACGGGACTGGAGGAGATGATGCTGAGTGAAGTAAGTCAAGCAGAGAGAGTCAATTATCATATGGTTTCACTTACTTGTGGAGCATAAGGAATAGCATGGGAGACATTAGGAGAAGGAAGGAAAAAATGAAGCAGGGGTAATCAGAGAGGGAGAGGAAAGATGAGAGACTGTGGACTCTGGAAAACTGAGGGTTTGTGGGGGTTGGGGGATGGATGAGCCCAGTAACGGGAATTTGGGAGGGCATGGATTGCACGGAGTACTGGGTGTTCTACACCAACAATGAATCACGGAACATGACATCAGAAACTAATGATGTATGGTGACTAACATAATATAAAATTTTTTTGGTAAATAAAACCCTACCAAAAAAAAAAGAATTATACAGCTATCACAATGCACTTCTAACAAGGGTGCCAATAGGTAACTATTCTTCCTGGCTTAATAGGATGTTGTGCATAAAAAGGAGATATACAAACATGAATTCTTGTCATAGTTCCCGGAATGTTGCCATACCCAGGAAAGGACCCCAGGGGGCCACTTCCACCTGCTTGGCTGAGGAAGCCCAGGGGGTCCTGCTGTGCTGTGAGCTTCTCAAATGCTCCCAGAGAGCTGCCAAAGAGCCCAGCTCACCTTAAGTGGAATAGAGTAGAATGAATACTTTAATATTTTCATTAATTAGGACCTTAAGAGAGTCTCAGTTGAATTACTAATGTGTGATATATATATCAAAGGTATTTTTTCATTAATATATATGAAATTAGATTTGATCTGAATGAAAGGGGGAAAAAGGGCATTTGTGTGTGTTTTGTTTTGCTATTAAGAAAAATTTATTTTATAACCAGAGTGGTATGACATTGTCCCTTCAAAATGAAAATTTGGTACATGTTTACATCATGTGGAAAAAGGAAACAACGTTCAGTATTTAAACATGAATGAAAGCATACTGTAACCACTTTTGCTAGTGACTGTCATTTGCAAAATCCTTATATTTTCTCCAGGTAACTATTCATTCTTTCTTCCAAATGAGGGCACGAGGATTCTAAAAGGTAGAGTAAATCTCAAGAGATCTCACGGAAACACCTGTAGATCGGAATCTTATCTGCAATAGAATTGTAAGATGCTTTTCCAAGTCATGGTGTCTGCAATTCACAACTAAACCCTGTAATTAAGAAATTCTGATTTTAGCATTGCATCATGGTAAGAGAATATATGAAGTACATTAGTCCAATATATGAAGTATATTATATGAAGTACACTAGTTCAACGATCTTTTACCACCTAAATATTTATGCTATAATTGATTTTTTAAGTTATGCAATAATTATATTCCTAGCTTGCTTAAAACCATGTTACAAATAATTGTTTTAAGTTGATGAACATTATTTTGCAAACCAGCAGCTCTTCCTCATTGAAAAAATTAAAGTTGCTTTAAAAGCTATTTTCCATAAATGTTCTACAAATGAGAATTCAATTCAATGTAATTGTAATTCAAAAGAAGGAGGCCACATATTTATAGATAAGAGCCTAAATGACAAGACCTACGGGGTTCACACTCACCTAGTGTCCACACCAAGAGGGCTAAAGTAAGTAGGGGCTGGAGGGCTGGCCAAGAGAAGGGATGAGCTCATTCAGAATCAAGGGTCCCATCTCAGGAGGAAGGAGGGAAGGATGTATGTGTAATATTAGCTAAAGCTGATTTTGACCCTGACTTAAATTATTTTACTTTGTAAAACACTCATTATTTTTTTTGAATATTTAAAACAGATCCAGGGGTGAGTACAGAAATAATGTTTTTTTCACTCCTTTCACCAAATGGATAATTTTTTTTAAAAGATTTTATTTATTTGTTAGAGAGAGAGAGAGCGAGCACAGGCAGACAGAGAGGAGGCAGAGGGAGAAGCAGGCTCCCTGCCAAGCAAGGAGCCCGATGTGGGACTCGATCCCGGGACGCTGGGATCATGACCTGAGCTGAAGGCAGCCGCCCAACCAACTGAGCCACCCAGGCATCCCCCAAATGGATAATTTAAAGGAATATTTCTTCACACAAGGAAATTGTAAAAGGGAAGAGCTAAGTGGTAAATACAGCCAATGTCAAGAGAGTTGTTTCATAGTAAATTGCCCACATCAAGCACTTTGCTTTCATGCTATGTAGGATCCCGTGGACAGCGTGGATTGGTTCTTTAAAGATTTTCAAGGTCATTCATGTATATGATTGTATGCATACATATTATGCTCATAAAGATCACTGAAAATGTCTGCATGATCACAGGGAATGGGGCCTGGAATCGCACTGAGGAGGGGGCTTGCCTTTCACAAATTGTTTGCATTTCTGCTTGGCAGCAGACACACATGTCATTTGCATAAACGTCTAAAACTGGGGTCTGCTGTCTCTAGATCTGTCAGCCCCACCTTCTCCTGATCAGTTATTGCTGTTCGGCAAAATTTCTCATCTATTTACTTTCCTGTTTTGGATGAAATTGTGAGTCATAGTTGAAAGAGTCTTTCAATCTCCTTCAGATTTCTTCCGAGTTGTCATTTTAGTAAGAATTTACGGTCAGTCTGTACTAGCAGCTTTGGATCAGCGAGAATGATTCAGCAGTGAGGACATCGGACACGAAGGTGCGGCGTCGGTCAGGGCGCAGGAGGAAGAGTGGCGGCTCCTGACCTGCTCTGAGACCCGGTCGAGTGGTCGGCCTCTGGCTCCCAAGGCTGCCAGGCTCCTGGAAGAGTCGTAGCAAAGGCAACCTGTTCTGCGCACAGTCTCCTGAGGAGCGGCGTGCCTCTCCCTCTCCCTCTGCGCCTCCCCGCTTTCATGCTCTCTCTAATGTGCTCTCTCTGTCTCTCAAATAAATAAAATATTTTTTAAAAAGTTTGCTGAGTGGATAGATCTTATGTCAAGTTCTCCTGGGACAAACAACAGTAACGAGGTGGGAGAAAGCTTTTGGTGGGGTTGATACACTCACGGCAAAGACTGCGTTGACGGTTTAGGCTTATTTTCAGACTTTTCTGCTTTTGGAAGACGTGAAATTCCAAATTCCCCTTTTGGAAGACATAACTCAGGGATTTTGTGAGAATTCATTGAAAGAGTGACACCCCCACCTCCTACCCCTTCTCCTTCCTTCCTGAAGTGATTCCGTGTAGTGCTGTGTTAGGCCTCCAAGTAGTCGGCTGGCACAGAGGGTAAAGGAGAAGCAATGTTTCCTTCAAGAGTAGGGATAAGGGGTAGGAAGGGATTTCAGAAGTTAAATCAATCCAAGTGTAACAGAACCACTTTTTCAAGTCTGTCTGCCACGCATCCAAAGGGCCCACAGATATTTTTTATGAGCTGAAATTTTGGTCAAAAAAATAAATAAATAAACAACTCGCTACCCGGGTCTATCCTTAAACTGGTGAAGATCTCTGAAAATCCATTTAAGGCTTGGTGCTTGAGTGACCTATATATTTCTGGGTTTTACTTGTCATCTTTTTTTCCCCCCTTAACTTTAGTAAGAGCTACAGGAACAAGGTAGGCAATAAGGATTCCTCACTTTAAAAAAGTACAGCTGGATGCTGTCAGCTCATGGCAAAAACAGGGCGAATGAGTCACATTTGGGTAGTGAACTGACAAGACATGACGTCCAGATGAAGGTAACGTGCAAGCGTAAAATCTCCTTGGCATTGGCCTGAGCCGGCGGCTGTCCTCACTCCCGATCCCCAGTCCCAGGTCAGCTGAGCGTGGACGACCCTGCCTGCGACCTGCCTTCCCAGTGAGCAGACCACTTGTTGCAAGTCTCTCCAACCCTTCCCCGTCTCCAAGGACGACTGATGTCCAGGCCTGGGGTGGGGATGAGACGTGAGCACAGGGAGGCTCTGTGCTGGGAAGTCGAGGTCTGGGATTACTCGGTGAATCATCACTTCACACATCCCTCGTCCTTTCCTCGATCTCTTTTAATACAAATCAACAGAATATGCTCACATGAGAAAATTGTTTATGCTAAAGAAATAAATGTCTTCCTTGGAGGAAGTTGTGTTTTTAAAATATACATATCTCTGAATACGGTTTGCAAGCTCTAACTCGTTTCCCTGAATGTGATAATTTTCCAATAAATATGAAAAAGAGTGTTTACGCAACAGGTGGAGCACTCCGGGGGTCTTGTGGGAAACAAAACACTCATCCCGTGTGGTTTTAGATGTATCTCAATGGTTGCAGGTCAGTGTACTCTGTGTAAGCAAACGGCACCTTTGTCCCTCCGAGACTGAGAAGTGAGTGGAATCGGCCTGGGGAAGGAGAGTCTCACAGCACGGCATTTAGGACGTGCGAAGGAAATGACCGTGTCCTTTCCACTAGAATGATGTTCCCTTTAAAAACGGTGCTGGGATCTACGATTCAGCTCGTTCAGCTCGGCTCTGTTTCTAGAGCAGATGTGAGTGTATCACAACACACAAATGCCCACGAGGTCTTGTCTAGTGACTCTGGAGGTGGGGATCTCGGGAAGAGGAAGAAGCACCCTCCCCATATATACAGGGCCAATGGCAGGCCCCCGGCAGCTGGCAAGCGACCTCACCCTGCAGGTGTATTTTCTGCTTTTTTGTTTGCTTTTATTAGTGCATGATTATTACTCAGTTTTTTGAAGACTCATTCTGCCTCCTTTACAAAAGTGGTATGTATGACATTGTTCATTTGTTCCTGAATGGAAAAGAAAAGGAAAACAAAAAAGAAAAACCAAGTATGGGCCAGTGTCTCACTAATCAGAAAAAATTTGTTGCTATATAAAAATGTATAAACACTGAATGAGTCTTTTGGCATGCTGGGGAGAACTTGTAAACAGCACCACACGCTTCCCCCAGCCCCTTGTTTGACTGTTCTTAAATGTGCAGTGTAATTGCCTTTTTCTTCTGCGTTGGGTGGGCTCATCTCAACACTGGCCTCTGCCAGTGTTTTTCCCCACCGTGTCTGTGTGCTCCTCCTTCACCATAATTTATCAGTTCTGCAGTGGTTTCCAGCCGTCCAGTCTTAACTGAGAAATCTGCAGCTGTCTCCCTTCATCTTCCTGATTTCACCTTCCAGCTCACCTTTATCCCCGTTACTCATTAATCTACATTTCCTCTAAATTTACTGCGGCCTAAAACATTTGCAAGGAATTCTCTTCTTCAGTTGCATATGCTTCTAGAATGTTCTCACCATGCCCACTTATCCCTTCTCCCTGCAGGGTGTCTGCCCGGAGCCCTGTTTTTCAACCACTTGCTCTCACTGTAACCTGCAAAGTTCCCTCAGGAACTTTCTTTGTTGTGGGGTGTTATGAGTTCTCCTTGCTCCCCCCTCAACCTTCCCTGAGGTGAGCCTGTGACCTGTGGCCCAAGCAGGGGGGCAGGGGGAGGTCTGTGTGCAGCATTATCCTGTGCCTTGTCCCATGCCTTGTCCCATGCCCGCCACTGGCTCCATCTGGCTGGTCTGCACCTGCCCACTTCTGTGTGCCTTAAAACAGGACTCCCCACCGAGGCCAGGCCAGCAGCGGGCACTGCCTTCTCTCGGCAGCCTTGTTCTCCCCCAGGCTGGGAAGGACCCCAGGCTGGGAAAGGACCTTCCGGATCAGGGAGCCAACATGACCCAGGGCCCTGGCTTCCTTTTCCAAGGACTCTGGATATGTTGAGAAGACCTCTTCTGACACTCTGCCTTACGTTCAGCTGGACCATTCTTGTTGGCCAGAGAAACGTGGGACGCATCTCTCTGTGTCTTCTTTCCTTTTCTTCCCTTTCAGCACAGTTGCCAAAATATCCTAATTCAGTGGCCTTTTTCTGTCTCTGGCTGCCCCCACACGTGCTTCTGCTCTCTAGCAAATGTATGAATAAATGTCTTCCCTTACTGCTCCAGGTTTTCTCCTTTTACCTGTTCCTATTTTGGTGGATACCAGTGAGATTTTTCTGAATTGGTGTTTTCCCTCACACCCCAGCTTCCTCAGAATTTGGGGGATGGATCTCAGTGGGTGCAAGGACCCGGATCTCAGCCGGGTGGGGAGTACAGACCTCAGACCCCACAAGGCCTTGCCGGAGTTATGGAGGCTGGACAGCTGCCCTTCTTGCCCAGCACTGCTAACTTGGCTCCCTGCAGAGCCAGGCATGGCTTCTCTCCCACTTCTGTCTGACCTTGAGAATGTGGGGAGAGAAGGAGAGCAAGGTGCTGAGGGGTGCACGGCGGTGGGGGGAGGGGCTCCAGGAAGCCTGGATGGGGGGCAGCACACTGATGGCAGGTTGCAGACAGGTGGCAAAGCAGCAGAGTCAGGCTGAGAGCTGCAATGTGCATAGGTTTCTTGTCCGTCCCCCACCATCGGGAGCAGCCTTGGCTGAGTCCCTGCTTCTGCATGTGGGGGCTGGGACGATAGGGCCTGTCCTTCCGCATTCATGAGAATTGCATGAGATAAATGGGCGGCCTGGGCAGGACCCAGTGCGCAAGCTTTCCAGGGATGCCTGTCGCTCCTGTTCCTTCCTTTCCCGAGTCTCCTTCTGGTCAGGCTGGGTGCGCTGCACTTCCAGAAAGCAAGATTGGAACGTGTGTTGCAAGTATGTTCTCAACCCTCCTTAGCAGAGACCTTTCCCCTAAGATTTAGTGTACAGCAGTGGGATCAAAGCTGACGGTGGCTCTGAAGCACGTATGTCCCTAAAGAGAGGCCGGGCGGGCTAGGACGCCCACTGCTCGCGTGCACTCCCCGGAGCCAGACTCTGTTCTGCTGGTTGCAGACAACCAAGAGGCAGCCTTGCGCCGCAGCTATCCTTTCACCATCAACTCTGTAATCTCTAAAAAATCCACCGTGTTGAAGCATTTGCCAGAAATAAAAGCTGTTGGTTCATGGTCTGAAGCTTTGCGCTCAGGGGTCTCACCCTGAAACCCATCCCCAGCCCTGGCTCTTCTACAGACAAATGACCTCATTTGGTCTGTCTTCAGGGAGAGAATTACAACAGCCCGTGATCAGGGCTGATTCACAGGAAATGTTACTGTTTAAAAATAGAGGGTTTTGCAGTAGGATGTAAGTACTACACAATATAAAGCATCATTGCTAATGACTTAGGTAAGCGAAGACATGGGTTTTGTCTAGGAAAGAGTTTTCTGGTCTACGTCTGGATGGGTTCTTCAAAGAACTAAATCCTCTGCAATTATTTATTGGGAGGTGATGTGTTCACAATTATTAATAATCAACAGGACACCAAAAAAATGATCTCCTGAATAAATGTGTGCCTGGGAAGCATCAGAAAAGTGCTGTCCCACAGAACTCCCTGTGCGCCTGAGAAGAGCTCTATCCCAACCTCCGACCTGGCAGCCACCAGCAGGGGTGGCCCGGGGGCACCTGGAATGTGCCTCGCGTAACTGAACTTGAGTTTGCCCAGTGGCTACGGTTTTGGATGCTTTGCTGAGTAAAAACTATTTTTTTCTTTTTGCTTTCCTTTTTATTTTTATTTTTTTCATGTATATAGTTGATCATAAAGGAAGCTGTAAGTATTGTCACCACCATTTTGTGACTTGGAAAACCTAGTCACATACAATTTAGATCCTATGACCTGTCCTTAACCAAAACGGGTAATGGCAGAGTGAGTAAAGACAGCTGCCAACAACAAAATTTGGAGACAGAGAAGAACCAATTTTCCCAGTTAGGAAAAAAAAAAAGAAAAAAGCCCAGTTGTACTGTTGATTTTTTTTTTCACAACTGAAGTTTTCCAGTTTGATTTAATGAATACCATCTTAAAGGAAAGTATCTTTCATCTATAACTAAGAAACCATTATATCATACATTTTATAAAATTTGAATTATTTAAATCCAAAGGTAATATCAGCTGTTTTTCAACTGACCAGACACCTGCTAAATATCAGAAAACCAAGCCTGTTTCTTTTCTTTCGTGTGTCCTCACCTTCACTGCAAGCATGGTTTTTCTGGAGGCTCATTTTGGCTTCGATGTACTTTCTCCTAAGCTGTGAATTCAGTAGAACTCTCACCAGGTTCTTAAGTGGGTGCCCAGTTACTATTCTTTTCCGAATACTCTACTTATAATGGACCACTCTTCCGTCAGTCAGTTCATGGTGAGCCTCAGAACCTGTCTTGAATCACCGTATAAGTTAAAGCACTGATTTAAAAAGTCCATACCCATAGGCTGCCGAGGTCCAAGGCAGGCCTCACACTCGAAGAACAGAGTGTGCTCTGGTGTCCTGTGAGACACGAGCAGGGAGCCGGCCTCTCATGAGACGCACAGGCTCTTGGCAATCCTCCTGCTGAGCTCCTTCACCTGCCTCCTTGTCGCTGCCCAGCTCATGAGTCCCCAGGTGTTCGCCCATATCAGTGTGGCCTGAGACTCTGCCTGGTCCCACCGCTCCCATGACCTTCTCTCTCAGTCACTTATCTCTGCCTGGGGTGACTTTTCTTTTCCTGCCTTAATGACACTGAGCTTGTTTCTGCCTCTGGGCATTTAGACTTACCCTGAATTCTGGCTTATATAGCTCTCCCCAGGTTCCCTGGCTGCCTCCTTTCACTCTTGGGGTTTCTACCAAATGGCACCTGCTCTGTGTGGCCTTCCTGGATCCCTTAGCTAACCCTCTGCCCCATCCCCACAGTCATGCCCACTGTTACTCCTCCCTGCCATGCTCTGTAACTTGACCATACACTGCACTTGTCTTCATGTTTACGGACCACCCCCGCCCCAGCATTGTCCGCTCTCCACTGGACATCAAAGCTAGCAGGACAGATGCTCTGTTGTGGGCACACAGGAAATAATTACATGAAGATGTGTTAAATTGTAACTGACAGTTAAGGCTTATTAAACATAACTGATATTTTCCAAATTAATTTCTCAAATATGTTCTGCTTCTCATGTGAAACAAACCTCTGACTGGAATTCTGGGTGGTGTGTGTGTGTGTGTGTGTAGGGCATGGGGGGGATCACGCACGGCACACAGTCCCTGCTCAGAGGGGAAAGAGGTCATGGTCTTCTCCAGTCAGCCCACTGGGGATGACCACACGCCACACCTAAGTACTTAGGATCTGGGGGTTCAAACATGTTTTCCAGGCTCATAGAATTTCTTATTGAAAAATGCAGATGCGTTTTCATGGTGGTTCTTCTCAAGCACTGTGTTCAGCTCTGGAAAATAGATGTTGAGGAAGATTAGACATGGTGTCTGTTCTTGGGGAGCCTACATTTTAGCCTCATTGGCCCCTGATTGGGAAAAACACATACAGACGGGGTTTTTAAAAACACAGGGAAGAGGGAAAAGGGAAAAAGGAAGAGAGAAATTGCAAAAGACTAATTTTTCCCACTTTACTATTTTGTCTCAAATTGGTCCTATAGAACATAAAATATGTGTAAAGACTGCACCAAAGCAAATGGCTCATATAGTGAGCGTTTCTAAGAGAGTGTTATGGCTTACTCTATCAATTTTATTGTATAACTGTCGGCTTCCGGTACCTTTTAGAGACAAATCTGGAGCAAGTGGTGTGATCAGAAGGGCATTTTGATCTATAAGATCTTATCATTCTATAGATCTATAAGATCTACAATTACACTCCTGAGGTTTTACCCATTTCACACCCATTTCGTGTTGAGCCTGTTAGGCGTCAGATTGATTCAAGGGGGTGTGTAATCTCTCTTCTTGGTGTTTCTGCATAAGACTCTTTTTCTAAAAAATTGTACAGCTGTGTAAGCAGTAACTCTAAATGAAAACACTGAAATAGCTTTTGCTGTTTTTCAACATTAAATACTCCAAGCAGAGCTGAAGTATTGAAAGATAATTCCTCTGTTGTTCCCTTACCACCTAAAAGCTTTTTCTCTTGCAAATTTTGAGTTCTGAATTTATCTGAAAAGTCATAATTATGTTTAAGAAAATGTTTTTTATTCACAACCTGAATTGATCTTCAATCAGTCAATGCCCTGCTTGGGCGCTCATGGAAAGTTATAGGCGACTGGCAAGCCTTTCGTCTGTGATTCCTGGCTTCTGGATCTATTCCAGGAGTCCTGGGAGCCTGCTCCCGGGGAGTCTAATGATCCTTGCACAATCATACACAAAGTCAAGGGCAAAGAGAACACTCAGACTCTTACGTCCTGTAGAGTTCACCATCTGGTGCTTCCTTCCATGACCATACCCTGGGCTCTTCCTACAAAGCCTAGGATGGCTGGGCCAGGAGAACTCTCAGATGGTGAGTTTTCAGGACCTTCTGCCGAATTTTTATTTGCTCGTATGCTTAGAAAACAGTGCTGGATTCTGTGGGGCCGAGATATTAATAGCTTTTAAGTTGAAACTTCTAGATCAGAATTCCTGTTCTGTCACTTGAAAATCTAAAGTGAATTCACTTCATCTCTTTGAACTTCTATCTCATTGACAATAGAGATAGTGAAGATTGCTATTCTGTAATACAACACTCCTAAAGAACAGAAATGATTTCTTCTTCAAATCAATTCAGAATGAGGCAAGGTAGAAAGAAAGAAGAAAAAGAAGGAAGGAAAAATCTTGCATTATTATTTTTCACGCTCTAACAGAGGTCCCCAGGAGTTTGAAAGGTAAAAGGCGCTGGGTGTTTTATGGACAAGCCTCCTATATGTCCATGGACACCCTCAGTAAAATGGCACCTGCAAAAACAGTCTGTCACCATTCCATAATACCAAAAGCAGAACACACCCTTCTCTCCCTGTGACTTTCCGCGAACTAAAAGATGATGCATTTCAAACTTACGCTGGGCACCATCAAGATGAAAGCGTGTATCTCTCACTTTGAGTAAGGAAAACAAGAATGAGAATGAGGTGATATGGGCAGACAATGGATTTCTTTTTAGTGCCAAATGTAAGGAGTTTAGGAAAGCACAATATTTCCTTAATATCTCTCTCTTGGTTTCTCTGGATTGTGGAAAGTCACCAGAGAATCTGTTTCTTGGGTATTTGTTCCTGATAGCTCACAATTTCTCTCAATGTTCATCTTTAATTTTACCCTCTATATGAGCCCAAACATGGTCTTTGATTCACAGGTGTGTTATTTTCCATCAGCTATAGCTTATTGCCACTGAAATTATATTGTGTAAAATGAAATAAAGTGAAGACCTTGACAACAATGCAATTAAGCAAAAGAAAAATATGCTTTTAATATATATATAAAATATATATATAAATATATATATATTTTAAATATAAAA